>OX457086.1:40245919-40519246 GCA_949752835.1 Empis stercorea | reverse complement strand
GGAGTTATTTTGTCCTTTTCTTCGATGGCTCCTTCATGAAGAGCTTGGAATGTTTCATCCCGACCTTGTTGTTCCATGAAGTGGTTTGAGCACATCTGGTTTCTTCTTTTATTAATCCCTTTAGATAGCATTTTGGCACCCCACAGAATGGTTCTGGACCCTCAAATATTGAGTCCGCACCTTCCTTTGCCAATTCGTCTGCCATCTCGTTGCCTTCATATTCCGCATGTGCGGGAATCCATGATAGCGTGACCTTGTTCCTTTCTCCTAGCTTAATCAGGGTGTTGAAACAATCTATTACTGTGTTAGATTTCATCTGATGAGAGTCCAGAGCCTTTAGAGCCGCTTGACTATCCGAGTAGAATGTTATGGTTTTGTTCGTGTACCTCCTGCGTAAGTTCTCTTGTGCGCACATTTGGATTTCGTAAACTTCTGCTTGGAATACCGTTGTTAGGAATCCTAAATTTTGTGATCTGCTTACACTGGGTCTTTTGCCATAGACACCAGATCCTACCCCATCATCTGTCTTGGATCCGTCTGTATACCATTCGAGCTTGGTCTCCCTTGGCTTTGTGTGTTCCCAGTCGTACTTGTTTGGAATAACTACCTTGAATGGTCTGTTGAATATGTATTTGATCTTACAATCATCCCTTGCCATATCTAGATATGATCTGTTGTTGACTGATAATTCTATAGAGGGATGATTTTTCAGCCTTCGTTGGTCAAGACCTTGATAGCCTTTGATTTTCATAGCCCCCATCCTAGCCTCTTCTTCTATGGTTATGTGAAGTGGGGCCAAATTCAGCAATACTTCTAGTGCCGACGTCGGTGTTGTGCTCATTGCTCCAGTTACATTTAGACATGCTATTATTTGTACCTTGTTTAGTTTGTTCTGGATGTTCAGTAGTTTACTCTTCCTCCACCATACCACCGCCGCATAAGTAACGATCGGTCTGATGATTGTTAAGTACATCTAGTATGCGATTTTTGTATGTATACCCCAGGTCTTACCGCATATACGTCTGCAGGTCCACAGGGATATATTTGCTTTTTTGACAATGTTATTAATGTTGCTGTTCCAATTAAGCCTTTGGTCGAGGGTTACACCCAGGAATTTGGCTTCCTTAGAGAACGCCAATTCTACTCCAAACAGCGTTGGTTTGCTTAGATTATCTATCTTGTGTTTTTTGCTGAATGGAATTATGATGGTTTTTTCCGGGTTGACACGAAGTTCCTCCTCTATACACCATCTTTCAACTATGTTGCATGCTCTTTGCAGCAGGTCACACTGTACATTGGTGAGCTAATAATCGCGAGGTCATCCGCATATCCTTGACAGTCGAAGCCATTGTCCTGTAGTTTGATTAATAATCTGTCCACTACTAATGACCAAAGAAGGTCCAAATGGCAGTGATTGAAAGAACACCACCTTGTGGACATCCTTTGATAGTTTTAGCTTTGATGTTGATGCCGCCAAGTGATATCTCTATTTTCCTGCTTACTAGCATGGATCTGGTCCACCTGCAGAATCTATCGCTTATACCTTTTGCTATTGCTCTGATCATGGATTCATGAGAGGTGTTGTTGAAGGCTCCTTCGATGTCCATGAAGGCCACGATCGCTACTTCTTTATCTTCAATAGACTTCTCTATTTTTCCGTCAGGTTAATTAGCTCCAGCTCAGTGGATTTGCCTGCTTGATACGCGTACTGGTAAAAAGGTTTAGAAGGTTATTTGTGAGGGTTGTGTCTCTTATATATCTCTCAGCAACTTTTTCCAGCGTTTTCAAAATAAAAGACGATAAGCTGGTGGGACGCAGGTTTTTAGGATCTCCATCTGCTTTTTTGTTCGCCTTTGGTATGAATACTACCTTAACATCCGTCCATGCATTTGGTATATAACCCCATCCCCAGACTAACGATATTAGCAACCTGTTTCCACTCTTCTTTTAGATTTATGATGATATCGCGCGTTGTCCTCGGATAACTATAATTTTCATCTTCATCTATGGTTATAGCTCGTGGAAAGTGTGCCTTCAATAGAGCATCAACTGTTTCCTTCTTTGATTCCGTGTAGCTACCATCCGTCTTCTTAAGAAGGCCAATGGAGCCAGTGGTTTAGATCGCCATAACCTTATATATACGCGCAGCTACCGGTAGGTCTTCAATACCTTCACAGAAAGTCTGGAAGGAAGATCTTTTTGGTTTCCTGATCTCCTTATTGTATGTCGTAAGTGCTTCCTTATACCTTACCCATCCGTGTGGACTATTATTTTTTGCACTGTTGAATAACCTGTGAACTTTTTTCCTTAGGTCCGCTAGGTTATTATTCCACCATTGTACTTGCCTGTTGCTTGTCTTGTTACGTGGTGGACAGCTGTTTTCAAAAGCTTCGACTAGGGCCCTGCTGGTTCTCCGTGTGGACTATTATTTTTTGCACTGTTGAATAACCTGCGAACTTTTCTCCTTAGGTCCGCTAGGTTATTATTCCACCATTGTACTTGCCTGTTGCTTGTCTTGTTACGTGGTGGACAGTTGTTTTCAAAAGCTTCGACTAGGGCCCTGCTGGTTGTCCAGTTGGTCCGTTTTTTGGAACGATAAACTGTGATTTCGGGACTAAGGCTTTTCAAGACTTGCTATGTTGTTAATCCTGTTTGGAATGATTTCTAACTTGTTTTCTAAATCTTCCTTATAGGATGTCCAGTTGGTCCGTTTTTTTGGACGATAAACTGTGATTTCGGGACTAAGGCCCACGATATCGAACCTTATGTGCCTGTGATCAGAACATGATGGTTCGCTTGAAACATGAAACATGTTCGCTTGAAACATGACTATTTGTCAGAAATGAAGTTGAGATGGTAAGAATTCTGTTACTAAAAGTTGGTTCATTTCCTGTATTGACTACAAACAGGTTATTACTATTAATGAATTCCAGTACTGACTCACCACTGCTGTTGATGTTTGTGCTACCCCAATTGATATGATGAGCATTTGCGTCACATCCAATTACAACTTGCAACCTTCTTGGCCTCAGTTGCCTTTTGATAGCCGCTGGTCGATGGCATTTGTTCGGATGCAGATCTGACCACCTCTGATAGCGTTAATGCTGTTGTTGTCGTGGTACTGCTGGTGTAGACGCTGCCGCATGTTCTTTCATCACTACGTCCACTGCCCTCTCTGGTTCTGGTGTCCTAGCGACTACCATCTCCTTCCCACTAGATGTTGCATGTGGCGTTGGTTCCAGCTGTTTCCTTACCTCCTGCTCATGCATCCTTAGTCTTAGGCGGAGACTCACCCTATCCAAACAGAACCACGGCCTGCACTCGAGCGATTGAAGGGTCCTAGCAGAGGACGCATCGATAGAAAGGACCATATGGTGGCCTCTTCCTGTCGATGTCCTCCTCACGACCTTCCAATCCTCGGTGTGCAGACCGTCATTCTGCCTGCCCAACCTGCTCAGTATCTTCCCCTCATGAAGACCCTCTTCATCCGGGAAGAATCCCGAGCAAGTGGCGTATTTAGGGAGGTCCTTGCACTCGACCATAATTAGTTCTGCACCATGATACGGCTTGATGTTTTTAATCGTGTTGCCGAGCCAGGTCTTGCTCATGTCATCGTTGCAGTTGAACGAGATCCAGCCAGGTTTCCGCGACGAGCCGTTGAATCGGACATGAGTTCCCCTCGGAAGTTCGTCCATCGCGTTCATCACTGCCATTTGGACCATCTTAGCCTCAGCCTCGTTTAACGTTCTTAGCGGAAATTGCTTTGGTGTAATACCTACTTTAGTATAGCCGGTGACCTCGCTGTAAGTTGGACGTTGTTGTTTGGTCGCTGACTGCCCTCTGAATCTTTTTCCAGAATCCGGCGGGATAGTTGAGTCCGACCGGTTCCTTTTCTTTGCAGCTTCTGTCTCCGCATACTTTCTGACGATTTCAGATCTGGCATGCCAGCTTTAATCATTCTGCGAAGCCTTTTCTTCACCGAGCCACACAAATTCTTCGGTTTTGGAGTCGCTTCAATTGGTTTTGGAATGTCGGCAGATGTCATCTCTTTGGCGTTTGTGTCACTTTCAATGACAGTGACGTTGTCGCTTTCCGAGTCCTTTAAGTAGATACTCTCGTCATCTGTCCAATTTCGCTCTCATCGGTATCTTCCATCCTTGTTCTTTGTAGTAATTTTATGGCATCCGCAAGGGCCGAGCCAGTCTCAGTGGCCCGAGAGCCAGCTGGGTCGGCCATATGAACCACCTACGATACCTCCGTTGCAGCTGCTACCGATGGCATCGTTGTTGTTGTTATAGGTACTGTTGATGTTGTTGTTGTGTTTTTTTTTTATTCCATAGTTGTTCCCACGAGTATCGCGGCAAAAGAAGGTCCACCATAGCAGAGGCCCGATACTATGGTAAGGCTGGTTAAAAACGGAGGTCGCCTGGTATCAGGAGTCCACCGTTAGCGACTGAGCTCACCCTCAGCCACGCAGCTCCAGGCACGGTACGAATTACACCCTTAGCTTGGTTTCGCGCTTGCAAATTTAGTCTGTATCCATATTGAAGACAGAAACAGTTCCAGGGGCCACCACGAGGACGTAATGCAAGTACTTGTTTAGAAACCTCGACAGTTGCAACAAAGTAAGCTGAAACTTACTTTCCCTACCCTGTCGACTTCCAAACCCGACCCCTAAAGATGTGTAACATCACAATAATTTTTTTTTATTAATAAATTCATCGCCAACACATGTTGTAAAAATTTCATGGTCATTGTTGATATTGATGTTTATCTTGGCCATTGTCTTCTCATATTTTATCTAAAGGTTGTGGTGGAAGATGGGTTGGTCTCTTCTACGATGGCCAACTGATATTCCAGGACAAAACTTCTTGAATTGAAAATGCCATAAACTGAAATGTTGATTAGTTCGATCGCATTTTCCATTCTGTAAATTTATTTTTTGTGTCTGGGCCTCATTCATTCACATTTAATTATTTTTTTATTAACGACATTTTTTTAAATAAGTTACATTTTTTATACTAGTATACGCGACGAAAACAAAGAGAACGACATAATGAACAATGTTTCACTATTTCGATTCACTCGTTTTCCATATTTATTAGCTAAAATTTTCCAGATAATACACCTTCACTTCGAAAGTATTACGTACGTATTTGAAATACTTCGTTTTTCAGAATAACTCCGATTATTTATAACGTAAAATCAACTATTAATTTATGAATTTTTGTTTGTTTTCTGACTATTGCATTGGAGTGGAATAAAGAAAGCTTAGATAATAGAATAGAATATAGAACATTTAGCGAGGTTACAAGACCAAAGATAGACTAATGAAACAACATACTGGGAACCAAATGGGAAAAGAAAAGTTGGTAGACAAAGACAAATTCCAGTTTCCAAAAATCAAATCTTCAACCTTTTTCTTTGTTTTTTTTTTCGTCGTTGGTTTTAGTATCCGAGGAATTGTTTTGGGTCTCGTAACGAAGTTTATTTTACAGGATGAAGTTGTTAGTATCAAGCCTAACCCCCAAGTTGAAGGGTCCTCGCGGATGTAGCTTGTTTCAACACAAGCGACTCGCCTTCACCCTCTCCACTCTGCTACTTAGTACAAACTAAGCATGGCCCAGTGGTCAACCGACAGGTTAGGTTTTGCTGACAGTGACAGGTTTTACTGAAACTTTCACTACTGGGAATTTCTTAGTTTTTGAAGTTCCAGGATGATAACACCAACGAATTAGTAATAGATGGAAGGACCATAAATTTTATATCTCTATCTAACACATTCAAAAATTAATATTTCTAAAAGGAAAAACTTTCTTTAGGTAGCCAAAACGTCAAAAGCAAAGTATTAATAAAAATATTATATAAATCAATTTTATTTTTATTGAAAATATTTGTATGCCAAGGTCTGTTTTTTTTAATTTACTATTAAATTGAATTGAAAAATATGAAATAAGAACGTTAAATTTATCTATTCTGTCTCAATACATATTTAATTAATTTTATTTATTATTATTCCAAAAACCAGTGAATTATATAAGTTTTTAAATTGTTCAGGTAAAAAAACAGTTGATATATTTTTAATCTGGCACAATTTAAATATCAAGATGGCAGACATAATTTGACCAAATAATATTAACTATTTTTTCCTTACCTTTTTATAGTATTTAAAATTAATTGTATAATTTTCGATCAAGCCGGGATTAGAAAAAAAACCTAGTCCGTCCCTTTTGGTCATTTATAAATTTTGATGTTTTGGCAACGTAAAAATGAGACAACTATAGCCGAACAGGCTTAAATTTTTTTACTTTATGCTCCATTCATGTATTTCTATATCGTTGGATTACACATACTACTATGGATTCGCTCGTTCTGACGTTTATTTTATAGGGAATGTGCATTATGCCTACGAAACTGTCATCTGTTAAGAGGCCTTTGCCCAAAAAGTAAAATTATATCTGACATACTTCGTTTTGTTATACTATACATGGTGTGTATAACAATTTAAAAATATGTACACACAAAATGATCGGCAACATACATTTTGTATAACTCAAAATTTTTATTTTGAGTAAATGAACATAATTTCAAATTGTTTTCTACTAAGTTGAGAATATTATTCCTATGTGCCTTTGTTGTTGTTTTTATTTTACAATGGTTTATTGCTGTGGTTATTTCTTGACCCTTTTTTATATTGTTACCTGCAATGAGTTTTTTCTTATATCCATTCAAAAGGATATAAGTTTTTATATTTAAATTTCAAATTTCAAATTTAAATATTTTTCTATTTTCCTTATTTTTGGGGAAAAAATCAAATATGCGATCGTAGTTTAATTTATACTGAATGAATGCATTAATTTTAATCTACGTACATACTCGTACATATTTTTTTAGAAATTATAGTATGTATATTACTAATAATGAAAAATGAAAAAAAATTGGTAAATATTAAATTGATCAAGTTCATTAAAAAGTAATATACATAATGTTGGTATTTTTAAAATAAGATGGCTTACAGCTATCCTCTTTGTTATTTATTAGTATTCATTATTCATTATTATAATATTAATAATATTCCCGCTTATTATGCTATTGAATTTTCCTATTTATACTTTTTAAACCTACTCGACAGACTTTTAGCATATTCAACAAAAAACTATTAAACCCCTCAAATTAGAAATATTCTGAATATAGAAAACGAAAAAATTCTAAAATATTGAAATTTAAAATTTAAATGAAAATATTTGCATATAACTAAAACCTGTATAAGAAAATGCAAAAAAAATTATGTATACCCAAAATAAGAAAGGATATAGAGAACAACGAGAGAGATATAATTACAAAAAATAATAGCGAATATAACAATTTACAACCGACGATCCTATTAGATACTAGTGGAACTATTTTCTGTATAACAATTTCAAATTAGTATTTTTTTAGCAAATTTTGGAAAAAGTTACTTCTTTAATTTGGCTCCTACAAACTTATTTTCTATTATTTTTGAAAACTTTAATTAAGGAAATGTTGAGAAAAGGGTAAATTTAAAAAATACGATAAACAAACCCCGGGTTTGTCAAAAGCACATTTCCAATCGCCTCATGTGAGCTATTCTAAAACAATGGGAATTCCTATACGTGTATAGTATTTTTTAGTAGTATTTTCAATGTAAAGGAAAGATAAAAAAGGATATGGTAAATATAGGTAAAAAATGCGTCCCTGTTCGATTTTATTAAATTTTTTTCCTTCCAAGGTTATTATTCCAGCAAAATATATATAAACTTATCATTTAAGTTTTCTGTAATTTTGCTTTTAATTGAATATAATGTGATATGAAATAATAACCAATATACTATTTATATAGCTCCTAAAAATATGCAAAATATTCGTTTTTTGCAAAATTTTATATGATTATGCATTTTGATTAATTATAAGTGTGAGGCAAATGATATAATTTATTAATTAATGCACTTTAAAGAAATATGATTCTCGAAAGTTTTCTCATTATTTGTTTTTAAAAATATTGCGCGGTTATAATTATACTAGTAAATTAAAAATGTAATTTTTTGATTTTCGAAGGGCCACAACGGAAAGGGGAGGGGAGATGCGGATACAGTTTCTTCAGAGACTCTAGTTATTTTTTAGATATATCTTTGGTACATAAATTTCAGCCTTCCATAATAAGCAATTTGGGAAATACAGGGTGTTAAAAAAACTAAAAAAAGTTGTATGAAGATACGGTATTTTTATACATCAATGAATTAAATTTTAAAAAATTTGTTTATTTCACAATTAAGATAAAAAATTTTCCTATCCTATAGCTTTTACAGACCTCCAAAATTTTTATTGGTTTAAAAGTTATTAGATGTTCAATATTGGCAATTTTCGAACTTGGAGGGGGACTAACTCGGAGGGGAAAAGAGATAGAGGAAAATTTTGTTCCACTGGACCTATTATTTTATTACTATCTATCTATGGTCAAAATTTTAATACTCTATCTTAATAGATGTAGAAGTTTGTGTAAACGGACGGACGGACAGACAGACGGACAGACGGACAGACAGAGTGAAACTAATATACACATTTCTTCCAATTTGGTTGGAAATGTGCTAAAAATGACTTTATTTTATGAATTTATTTTCTTTAGTTTAGTTTTTATTCCATATGAAACTTTGAAAATATAATTGCTGTTAAATCAAAATTAGAGTCCAAAATCAAAATTCCGGTTGCCTAGTGTAGATTCGTTTTATTAGGACTACTTGTCTTCCAAATTTCACCCAAATTGGATGCAAATTGTGGAAAAAATCTAGGTCGCAACGTTTTTTTTTGTATGGAAATGAAAAAACATTTTAAATTTCCTAACAACCTAGGTCGAAAACGAAAAAAAGGGCTGCCTAGTGTAGATTCCTTTTATAAAGACTACTTGTCTTCCAAATTTTACCCACATTGGATGAAAATTGTGGAACAAATCTTGGTCGCAACGTTTTTTTTGTATGGAAATGAAAAAACATTTCAAATTTCCAGACAACCTAGGTCAACAACTTTTAAAAAACGATACATAGTGTAAAAGGTAGGTCTATTACCAACCATTTGCAAAAAACCAGATCAAAACAGCTCAAGTTATCTGCTCCAGCGAAAAACCATATCTTACTTTTTGGGCAAAGGCCTCTAAAGATACTTATGTAAGACATGTTTATATTATGAATAACGGCGCAGTGCAAGGTATTAACGCCAAAAAGTGAGAATTAATTAAATAATAAAACAATATCAAATTTTTGTTTCTCTATTTTGCAGGTATATCCCTTTCTCTATTTATATTGATGGCAAATAAATCGGAAAAAACATATTTATGCATTTCAATTTGTTAATGTAATTTTATTTCAATTTTGTCTTACATCCTTTATGACGGATTTCGAGCACGGTTTGAGGAATGCATTAAGCAATTTACTTCCATCAGCATTAATAAAGTGTTGCTGGAACAATTACATTATGTACTGATTGCTACACAAAAATATGTGAAACTGTAGCAGCAAAAAACAACACAGATCTTGTGTCCTTATTCTATTGTTAAAAAACTGAACAAATATATACTTAATTATGTAAAATTTATCTTTTATTTTCAAATTTGGTGGTTCTTAATTTTCTTTGCAAAAAAAATGTTATTATAGCAAAGGACTTTATTTCTCATTTATGTGGGTTATAATGCCCGAACGTTATTTTGGTTAATGCCTATGGATGCACAGTCCCATTTAGGTGAGTAATATCACCCGAATGAATTTCGAGCGTTAATTTTCACCTGTACGGGTTTCGCATGGGGCGTTAATGCACTGAGCCTACAATAGATGGCGTAAATGGCGCAACTATAGGCATATGAGGAATATTCAATAAATTTTTTGTAATTAATCAATATGCCTATGAAAACACCAACTAGTATATTTATTATCGGTCAAATTTTATAATATTTTTTAACTACCTGTTATTTTTATAATTTTAACTTAAACCTTTGTAAAAATTACAGTTACTGCCCTACCATAGCAGGTTGATTACACATACTACTACAGATTTGCTTACTCTGACGTTTATTTTATAGGGAATTTGCACTTATGCCTATGGCAACGCTACGTCATCCTTATTTAAGACGTGTTTATATTATGAATAACTGGATGGCTCAACTATGGGCATATGAAGAATATTCAATATATTTCTTGAAATTAATCAATATGCCTATGCAAATGCCACCTAGTATATTTATCGGTCAATTTTCATAATATTTTTTTAATTTTTTATAAAAAAAAGACAGAAAAAAAGTGGGTGCCCTACCATAGCAGGATTATCCATTTTACGGCAAATTAGCCGACTATAATCCGCAAATCATCCAAAGATGATGTCGCCATCCTTTTATCAGATTTTACGGCAAATTGGGGTGTATTCTAATATGGCGAAATTGCGGATTAAAATAAATAGGAATTGAATTACTATCTTTATAGTTGTGTGAGTAATGAAATCAAGATATACTTTTCTTTAGTTGTCAAAAACAAATATATTTTGTATTTTAAAATTCAGTAGTATTATCATTGATTTTAAGTAGGCCCCATGAACAGTGTAAGCCTTATACATGTCTTATGTGTAAACCTTATAGACCCGCACAGGCCATGTCCGCTTGTATAAGAGCAGAAATGTAGGGGATGTGTAAGATTTCACATTGTTTTTGTGGTTTATGTCAACAGTTTTTGTCGCTGTAAATTTAATAATTTTAAATAAAATACAAATTAATTCATTTTACTTTTTATATCAAATTTTATAATATATATTTATAATTTTATAATATTATAATATTATATTACACAGTAATTTAGTAATAACAGTAACTCAATAACTAATACAGTAACAGAAATAACAGTAATTCAATTTTTATTTCTATTTCTTTGTTGGTGAACTCTATTATGAGAGGCACAAATTTGTTTCCGTATATTTAATCCATATTCATGAAATAGTGGCAATTTGGAGTCGCTTCAATTGGTTTTGGAATGTCGGCAGATGTCATCTCTTTGGCGTTTGTGTCACTTTCAATGACAGTGACGTTGTCGCTTTCCGAGTCCTTTAAGTAGATACTCTCGTCATCTGTCGCAATTTCGCTCTCATCGGTATCTTCCATCCTTGTTCTTTGTAGTAATTTTATGGCATCCGCAAGGGCCGAGCCAGTCTCAGTGGCCCGAGACCCAGCTGGGACGGCCATATGAGCCACCTGCGATACCTCCGTTGCAGCTGCTACCGATGGCATCGTTGTTGTTGTTATTGGTACTGTTGATGTTGTTGTTGTGTTTTTTTTTTATTCCATAGTTGTTCCCACGAGTATCGCGGCAAAAGAAGGTCCACCATAGCAGAGGCCCGATACTATGGTAAGGCTGGTTAAAACCGGAGGTCGCCTGCTATCAGGAGTCCACCGTGAGCTCACCGTCAGCCACGCAGCTCCAGGCACGGTACGAATTACACCCTTAGCCTGGTTTCGCGCTTGCAAATTTAGTCTGTATCCATATTGAAGACAGAAACAGTTCCAGGGGCCACCACGAGGACGTAATGCAAGTACTTGTTTAGAAACCTCGACAGTTATACCAACGATATAGAAGATATATGGATAGGGCATAAATATAAAAATTTGAAGCCACGCCGGGTATAGTTGTCTCTGTTTTTGCTAGCCGAATTGTCAAAATATAAAAATGAGAAATTAGGGGCGGATTAGGTTTTTTTTAATTCGGTCATCAATTTTTAAGGAGATAATTTTTTTTTTTTTGAAAAATACAAGTAAAGATCATCCTAAGGAATATTTTAGGTCGCGCAACGATAATTATACAAATGGAAAGTAAAATAGAGTAATTTGTTTAGCTAGTTAATATTGTTAATTTATATTGAGACTCTTAAACTTAAAAAAATGAGCCAGCCCTGTAAATCTAAAATCAGCTGTTATAATATTTTTCATATTATTAATTTGACAATTCGGTGAGCAAAAGGAAAGAGAACTACCAAAATCGTGGCTTCATAAACAATTTTTCAATATATTAAAATTTTAATGTGTTAAAAAGAGAGGGAACATTTATGCCACTTCCATATATTTCTTATTCGTAGGTTGCAACAAAGTAAGCTGAAACTTACTTTCCCTACCCTGTCGACTTCCAAACCCGACCCCTAAAGATGTGTAACATCACAATAATTTTTTTTTATTAATAAATTCATCGCCAACACATATTGTAATAATTTCATGGTCATTGTTGATATTGATGTTTATCTTGGCCATTGTCTTCTCATATTTTATCTAAAGGTTGTGGTGGAAGATGGGTTGGTCTCTTCTACGATGGCCAACTGATATTCCAGGACAAAACTTCTTGAATTGAAAATGCCATAAACTGAAATGTTGATTAGTTCGATCGCATTTTCCATTCTGTAAATTTATTTTTTGTGTCTGGGCCTCATTCATTCACATTTAATTATTTTTTTATTAACGACATTTTTTTAAATAAGTTACATTTTTTATACTAGTATACGCGACGAAAACAAAGAGAACGACATAATGAACAACGTTTCACTATTTCGATTCACTCGTTTTCCATATTTATTAGCTAAAATTTTCCAGATAATACACCTTCACTTCGACAGTATTACGTACGTATTTGAAATACTTCGTTTTTCAGAATAACTCAGATTATTTATAACGTAAAATCAACTATTAATTTATGAATTTTTGTTTGTTTTTTTTTTGCCTATTGCATTGGAGTGGAATAAAGAAAGCTTAGATAATAGAATAGAATATAGAACATTTAGCGAGGTTACAAGACCAAAGATAGACTAATGAAACAACATACTGGGAACCAAATGGGAAAAGAAAAGTTGGTAGACAAAGACAAATTCCAGTTTCCAAAAATCAAATCTTCAACCTTTTTCTTTGTTTTTTTTTTCGTCGTTGGTTTTAGTATCCGAGGAATTGTTTTGGGTCTCGTAACGAAGTTTATTTTACAGGATGAAGTTGTTAGTATCAAGCCTAACCCCCAAGTTGAAGGGTCCTCGCGGATGGAGCTTGTTTCAACACAAGCGACTCGCCTTCATCCTCTCCACTCTGCTACTTAGTACAAACTAAGCATGGCCCAGTGGTCTACCGACACGTTACCTGTCAGTGGTCAACCGACAGGTTAGGTTTTGCTGACAGTGACAGGTTTTACTGAAACTTTCACTACTGGGAATTTCTTAGTTTTTGAAGTTCCAGGATGATACCACCAACGAATTAGTAATAGATGGAAGGACCATAAATTTTATATCTCTATCTAACACATTGAAAAATTAATATTGCTAAAAGGAAAAACTTTCGTTAGGTAGCCAAAACGTCAAAAGCAAAGTATTAATAAAAATATTATATAAATCAATTTTATTTTTATTGAAAATATTTGTATGCCAAGGTCGGTTTTTTTTTTAATTTATTATTAAATTGAATTGCAAAATATGAAATAAGAACGTTAAATTTATCTATTATGTCTCAATACATATTTAATTAATTTTATTTATTATTATTCCAAAAACCAGTGAAAGATATAAGTTTTTAAATTCTTCAGGTAAAAAAACAGTTGATATATTTTTAATCTATTATTAAATAAAATATTTTAACATTAACTTTCAAAGCTTACGGTTGTGTTTTTAATTGCTCCGCGCTTTTGTTCTTGTTTGTTTTAATTAATTATCAATTTTATTAATTTTGCAATTTTAATTTATAGCTTCCAAATTAAATTTTTAAATTTTGTTTATGTTTGAAATCAATTATAATTAAAATATTTTGTTGTGAAATATTAAACCACTGTGCATATTACTATATAATAACAAATAACTTTTCGTATAGTGCATTTACCTTGGTTTTTTTTCACCTAAATACTATACAAAATAAATAAAAATTAATATTGTGTAATTAAATTCTGCTGCGTTAGTATTATTACAGAAACATTATTTTATTAAAGTGCATTTACCTGGAATTATTGTGACTATATTGTATAACTATTTAGTTTTGTATCCAATAATTCCTATTTTGAATTTTTGCAATGAATAAATGTAATAGTGTTAATTGCTTAATTGAAGATTGTTCTTCATTAGCTAATGTCCTGCAGTGGAATTTGTTCTAATTTTTATCACATGCAGTGTATTGGCATTTCGCGACCAGCATTAAAATATTGGAAAGAATATAACAAATTCTTTAGTTTTTATTGCAGTGAATGTCAAACCATTAAACTTTCCCATGTTATGCTAGCTAATAAAACTAACAATGATTATCTAAAATCAATTACTAATTCAATTGATTACATTAAAAAGTCGGTTCATAATAATGATTCCCAAAACGTCCAGTCATTGATTGATAAAACTCAACACCAAAACTTAGAAAATTTCAGTTCTTTATTTAATCAATTGACGATTCTAAGAGATAATAACTGTATAGAGGATATCAGGTCTCGTTGGGATGACTATTATGATGAATTTGCTACATCAAAGTTAACTCTCAATGATATTTTAGAGGAATTAAAATTTTTGAGTTGTTCACCTAACTTTAAATCAGTTACGCATGATGAAAATTTTTTTGATAATCCGATTTCTCATGAAAGAAATCAAAAATCTATCTTCGACAAAATCAATAATAGTAATACTAATAATAATATTGATAATGTTAATAATAATAATAACAATACTGATAATAATAATATTATTATCAATGGTGACGAATCAGTAGTGATTAATTCAAATAATACTACTAAGCGATGTTCAATTTACGTCAAGGTATTACCTGCCACTTTGACGCAACATCGTTAAAGAACTTCATTGTATCCAAATTTGGAATAGCTGAAGTTAATTGTAAATGCGTTACTCCGCGTTATTTAAATGACTCCAAACTAAAGTTTTCTAGCTTAAATGACTCCAAACTAAAGTTTTCTAGCTTCCAGTACATAATACTGCAACGATACTGGATAATAGAAAATTATGGCAGAGCATCAAAGCAACAGCCTCTGCTTGGGTAACGAAGATAAAATCACCTAGAAATTACAATAACAATAGTATAGTTAGTAATAAAATTATTTATTTCTAATTATTTTCTAGTAAAACTACGAAGGTATTTTTAAATTCTAAAATTTTAGATTTTGATATTTATGCTCTAACTGAAACTTGGTTACACCCTGGTATTAATTCTTTGGAGTTATTTGATGAATCATTTTCAGTATACAGAAAAGACAGATATCATAATACAGTTATCATTAATGAGATTATTCCTAAAGGTGGTGGTGTGATGATCGCTATTAAAAATATTTTTAAGACTACTGACATAGTCCTTTCGGAATTTCCTACATTAGAGATTGTTGCAATTAAAGTAGAACTTACTTCTAAGTCTATTTTCTTTATTTGTTGTTACATTCCACCTAATTCTATTTTAGAAATATATTCAGAGCTTTGTCATGCTATTGAATATATTTCATCCTTAATGAATTCTTGTGATGAAATAATGGTATGTGGGGATTTTAATTTACCAGATATAGCATGGTCATCACATGAAGATGAATGTTTTCTTATTCCTAGTCATATTGTGACTAGTTTTGAATATACACTAATTGATGGGCTGAATGCTAATTTTCTTCAACAGGTTTCAAATAGTAAAAACCATATGGGTAAGCAGCTGGATCTATTTTCCACTTCTGATTGGACCAATTTGACTGACAATCATAATATCTTACCCTTGGTAAATATTGACAATTATCACCCACCAATTAGTTTCTCTTATTGTTATAATAGCCCTATTGATTCTTCGCCAATTATATCTTACCGATATAATTTTCTAAAGGCGAACTTCAATGCCTTAAATACTTTCTTCTTATCAATTGACTTTGATATAATACTATCTAATCCTGATATTGACGAAGCAGTTAGCTTTATGAAATTATACTACATGGATTTAACATGTACATACCTTCCGTACGTGACAGAGGCTTCTCTTCTAGCCCGACTTGGTTTAATCAGGACTTAAGAAAGTTGAGAAATCAAAAAAATAGGGCCTGGAATAATTTTTTAAAATTTAAAACTAACGAACTTTATCTTGAGTTTGTAGAATTATTTAATACGTTTAAAGCTCTCCTAGATAGCAATTATACTAATTATCTTAACGATATGGCTATTCAATTAAAAACAAATCCTAAAATGTTTTGGAAGTTTGTCAATTCCAAAAGAAAATCGGATCAATTTCCTAATTTCATGACTTTCAATGGAGAAACTAGTAATGATCCAATGTTGATTGCTAACCACTTTAAAGACTTCTTTGCTAGCTCTTACTCGGCTACCACTTTCAACAAATCCTAAAATGTTTTGGAAGTTTTTAGATGAAACAAAATTTCACCATATGCATAGCTGCCCGGAGTTGTCTTTAACTTCAATTAGTTTTACAGACTTACAGGTAAAACAATACCTGGTTGGATTAAAACATGATACATCTGCTGGGCCGGACAATGTTCCTGAAATTATTCTTAAAAATTGTGCAGAATCGCTAGCTGCTCCTTTGAGTACTTTATTTAATAAATCTTTAATTAGTGGACGATTTCCAGACTTTTGGAAAACTTCTTACATAATCCCAGTTCATAAAAAATAGTCAAAAAACAATATAAATAACTATAGGCCGATTTCTAAACTCTCTAGCATACCTAAATTATCTGAATTAATGATTTATGACTTGATTTATAGTTTGTGCTCAGGGTTATTAATATCTAACCAGCATGGGTTTATGAAAAATAGATCCACTGTAACCAATTTAGTTCAAGTTTCTTCTTTCTACATAAATACCATGGAGGCGGGCTTTCAAACTGATGTCATTTATACTGACCTAAGTAAAGCTTTTGATCTCTTACCTCACAGTGTAATTTACTTTAAATTGAAAAAATTAGGTTTTCCTGGTTTTTTGATTAAATGGTTTGCTTCATATTTAGAAAATAGAAAATACTGCGTAAAATTTCGATCTGCTATTTCAGATCCATATTTTGCCAACTCTGGTGTCCCACAGGGCAGTCACTTGGGCCCATTTATATTCATTTTCTCTATTAATGATGTTTCTTCTATCATTAAGAATAGTAAACTGAGCATCTATGTTAATGATATGAAGATTTATAATAAAATCTCTTCGCAAAATGATGTAATTACACTGCAGGAAGTCCTAGATTCCTTTAAAAATTGGTGTGATAATAATAATTTATCCTTAAATATTGGCAAATGTGCTTTAATTAGCTACACTCGGCGCACTACACCAATAATTGAAAACTATTCTTTTGATAATAAACCAATTAATAGAGTTAGTCAATTTAAGGATCTAGGGGTGTGTTTTGATGAGAAAATGACATTCAAATTTCATTTTGATAACATAATTGGCAAAGCGAATTCAATGTTGGGTTTCGTCAAGAGATGGTCCAACGAATTTGAGGATCCATATATCCTTAAATCCTTATTTACATCTCTTGTTAGGCTGAACCTTGAATATGCTTGCCAAGTTTGGTCACCGTACTATCAAGATCACATTAAGAGATTTGAGTCAGTTCAGAAAAAATGTCTTAGATATGCTTTAAGACATCTAAACTGGTCAAACCCATTAATTTTACCTTCCTATAGGAGTAGATTAATTCTCTTACAATTAAAAACGTTAGAATCACGGAGAACTATTGCGGATATATTATTTATTGCCCAGGTTTACAATAGCCAAATTGATTCAGACTTTTTAAAAAACCAAATATATTCAAATCTTAACCATAGTACTCGGTTTAGATCTGAAAATATTTTTAGGGTAATATCTCACCGCACTAATTATGGGAAATTTGAACCTATCAATAGAATGTTCATGGCGGTTAACAACTATAAAAGTCATATTGATTTTTCTGATACTAAGGATAAAATTAAGAAAAACTTACTTGCAGTAATGCCATAGATATCTGACTTTTAACTTTAAATTTGTATAGTTGTTTTCATTAATTTTTTATATATAAAATCATAATTTTAATTTTACTTATATTATATATTAAACTTTAAATAATGACTATATTCTAGTTTGTCTTAGAATAAATTAATATTAATATTTAATTAGAATCTATTTGAGAAAATTGTATATTTAATTTTAATATAAGTATGTAATTGTTTGAGCTAAGCATAAATAAATAAATAAATAAATCTGGCACAATTTAAATATCAAGATGGCAGACATAATTTGACCAAATAATATTAACTATTTTTTCCTTACCTTTTTATAGTATTTAAAATTAATTGTATAATTTTCGATCAAGCCGGGATTAGAAAAAAAACCTAGTCCGTCCCTTTTAGTCATTTATAAATTTTGATGTTTTGGCAACGTAAAAATGAGACAACTATACCCGAACAGGCTTAAATTTTTTTACTTTATGCTCCATTCATGTATTTCTATATCGTTGGATTACACATACTACTATAGATTCGCTCGCTCTGACGTTTATTTTATAGGGAATGTGCATTATGCCTACGAAACTGTCATCTGTTAAGAGGCCTTTGCCCAAAAAGTAAAATTATATCTGACATACTTCGTTTTGTTATACTATACATGGTGTGTATAACAATTTAAAAATATGTACACACAAAATAATCGGCAACATACATTTTGTATAACTCAAAATTTTTATTTTGAGTAAATGAACATAATTTCAAATTGTTTTCTACTAAGTTGAGAATATTATTCCTATGTGCCTTTGTTGTTGTTTTTATTTTACAATGGTTTATTGCTGTGGTTATTTCTTGACCCTTTTTTATATTGTTACCTGCAATGAGTTTTTTCTTATATCCATTCAAAAGGATATAAGTTTTTATATTTAAATTTCAAATTTCAAATTTAAATATTTTTCTATTTTCCTTATTTTTGGGGAAAAACTCAAATATGCGATCGTAGTTTAATTTATACTGAATGAATGCATTAATTTTAATCTACGTACATACTCGTACATATTTTTTTAGAAATTATAGTATGTATATTACTAATAATGAAAAATGAAAAAAAATTGGTAATTATTAAATTGATCAAGTTCATTAAAAAGTAATATACATAATGTTGGTATTTTTAAAATAAGATGGCTTACAGCTATCCTCTTTGTTATTTATTAGTATTCATTATTCATTATTATAGTATTAATAATATTCCCGCTTATTATGCTATTGAATTTTCCTATTTATACTTTCTAAACCTACTCGACAGACTTTTAGCATATTCAACAAAAAACTATTAAACCCCTCAAAAATTAGAAATATTCTGAATATAGAAAATGAAAAAATTCTAAAATATTGAAATTTAAAATTTAAATGAAAATATTTGTATATAACTAAAACCTGTATAAGAAAATGCAAAAAAAAGTATGTATACCCAAAATAAGAAAGAATATAGAGAACAACGAGAGAGATATAATTACAAAAAATAATAGCGAATATAACAATTTACAACCGACGATCCTATTAGATACTAGTGGAACTATTTTCTGTATAACAATTTCAAATTAGTATTTTTTTTAGCAAATTTTGGAAAAAGTTACTTCTTTAATTTGGCTCCTACAAACTTATTTTCTATTATTTTTGAAAACTTTAATTAGGGAATTTTGAGAAAAGGGTAAATTTAAAAAATACGATAAACAAACCCCGGGTTTGTCAAAAGCACATTTCCTCAAAATCGCCTCATATAGAACTATAAGCTATTCTAAAACAATGGGAATTCCTATACGTGTATAGTATTTTTTAGTAGTATTTTCAATGTAAAGGAAAGATAAAAAAGGATATGGTAAATATAGGTAAAAAATGCGTCCCTGTTCGATTTTATTAATTTTTTTTCCTTCCAAGGTTATTATTCCAGCAAAATATATATAAACTTATCATTTAAGTTTTCTGTAATTTTGCTTTTAATTGAATATAATGTGATATGAAATAATAACCAATATACTATTTATATAGCTCCTAAAAATATGCAAAATATTCGTTTTTTGCAAAATTTTATATGATTATGCATTTTGATTAATTATAAGTGTGAGGCAAATGATATAATTTATTAATTAATGCACTTTAAAGAAATATGATTCTCGAAAGTTTTCTCATTATTTGTTTTTAAAAATATTGCGCGGTTATAATTATACTAGTAAATTAAAAATGTAATTTTTTGATTTTCGAAGGGCCACAACGGAAAGGGGAGGGGAGATACGGACACAATTTCTTCAGAGACTCTAGTTATTTTTTAGATATATCTTTGGTACATACATTTCAGCCTTCCATAATAAGTAATTTGGGAAATACAGGGTGTTAAAAAAACTAAAAAAAGTTGTATGAAGATAACGATATTTTTATACATCAAAGAATTAAATTTTAAAAAATTTGTTTATTTCACAATTAAGATAAAAGATTTTCCTATCCTATAGCTTTTACAGACCTCCAAAATTTTTATTGGTTTAAAAGTTATTAGATGTTCAATATTGGCAATTTTCGAACTTGGAGGGGGAATAACTCGGAGGGGAAAAGAGATAGAGGAAAATTTTGTTCCACTGGACCTATTATTTTATTACTATATATCTATGGTCAAAATATTAATACTCTATCTTAATAGATGTAGAAGTTTGTGTAAACGGACAGACGGACAGACTAATATACACATTTCTTCCAATTTGGTTGGAAATGTGCTAAAAATGATTTTATTTTATGAATTTATTTTCTTTAGTTTAGTTTTTATTCCATATCAAAGTTTGAAAATATAATTGCTGTTAAATCAAAATTAGAGTCCAAAATCAAAATTCCGGCTGCCTAGTGTAGATTCGTTTTATTAGGACTACTTGTCTTCCAAATTTCACCCAAATTGGATGCAAATTGTGGAAAAAACCTAGGTCGCAACGTTTTTTTTGTATGGAAATGAAAAAAACATTTTAAATTTCCTAACAACCTAGGTCGAAAACGAAAAAAAGGGCTGCCTAGTGTAGATTCCTTTTATAAAGACTAATTGTCTTCCAAATTTTACCCACATTGGATGAAAATTGTGGAAAAAATCTTGGTCGCAATGTTTTTTTTGTATGGAAATGAAAAAAACATTTCAAATTTCCAGACAACCTAGGTCAAAAACTTTTAAAAATACATAGTGTAAAAGGTAGGTCTATTACCAACCATTTGCAAAAAACCAGATCAAAATCCGATAATTACAGCTCAAGTTATCTGCTCCAGCGAAAAACCTTATCTTACTTTTTGGGCAAAGGCCTGTTAAGATACTTAGTTAAGACATGTTTATATTATGAATAACGGCGCAGTGCAAGGTATTAACGCCAAAAAGTGAGAATTAATTAAATAATAAAACAATATCAAATTTTTGTTTCTCTATTTTGCAGGTATATCCCTTTCTCTATTTATATTGATGGCAAATAAATCGGAAAAAACATATTTATGCATTTCAATTTGTTAATGTAATTTTATTTCAATTTTGTCTTACATCCTTTATGACGGATTTTGAGCACGGTTTGAGGAATGCATTAAGCAATTTACTTCCATCAGCATTAATAAAGTGTTGCTGGAACAATTAGATTATGTACTGATTGCTACACAAAAATATGTGAAACTTTAGCAGCAAAAAACAACACAGATCTTGTGTCCTTATTCTATTGTTAAAAAACTGAAAAAATATATACTTAATTATGTAAAATTTATCTTTTATTTTCAAATTTGGTGGTTCTTAATTTTCTTTGCAAAAAAAATGTTATTATAGCAAAGGACTTTATTTCTCATTTATGTGGGTTATGTTGTGGAATAAATGTTTCCAAACATTTATCCCGCAACATAATCAAAAGTATATAATCAATATTATATGTACTTTTGATTATAAATATATAAAAAAAAAACCTATAATAAATTCTTATATACTAATTCATATAAATATTCTTTTATATTGGAAATGCTGAAAATGCATAAAAATCAATAAATAAAAAACAATTGATTTTTTACAGGTAGAATATTTATATAGGCCAAATTTAATTAATATTAATATTAAAGAAAAAAAGTGCTAGTGTGGGCATTTTTCAGCTAATATAATAATTGAATAAAACCAATACCGATATTATGTTATTATTAGTATTATTCAAATAAATAATATTGATAATAACATTTTTAATTGTATTTGTGCCGGAAAATGCACCAAAAATCGTATAAATTAGCTCGATTTTGGGCAAATATTGTCATTAAAATTTTGATCAGTCAAACATATTAATCTAAAATATTAAGCTACGCTTGTGCTATATAGCTTTTATTTTAAATATTATTATTAAACTGAGAATAAATACTATATAAAAAAAGTAAACTATCGATTTTTATATAACAAGAGGAAATTAAGCAGAAAAAAAGGAATCAAGCGAAACCTGGTTAAATAGATAACCAAACATTGACAGGAATAAAAAATAAAAGGTAATTATTTATGTCTGTATAAAGTATTATACAACATATGGCGCAGTCGGTGACCAAGAGATTACTATCTCTTGTCGACGAACTACGTGCTCTTTTCTTTTATAAGAAAAATAAACGCCCAACTGTAGGCTTAAGCCAAGGGTAAAAATTTATTGCAGTAATGCAACAAAGTTTATTTTTTTTTATAGAAAAAGAAAAATACATCGGAAGACATAACAACAAATAAATGGAAGAAATAAAAAAATTAGTAAAGAAGGATGACAAGATAGGCCCTAAACCCATAACAATAGAGCAATATAAAGAAAGACAACGAGCCAACAACAGAAGAAATCAAGAAACAGAACAAAAACCGGCTAAAACGAGAGGAGGAGTACAGCTCAGGATAAAACAAGAAATAAGGGAGCTGTATAAACAAAAGACAATAATAACATCAACTGAACAAAGAATAGCCATCGGAAATAAAATTAAAGGCTTAAAGAAACAACAAAACAGCAGAAGAAAACAGAAAAAATTGGAACAACTGTTCAATAAGTGCGTAGAAACAGCGGAAAACGCGATAAAAAAATTAGAGGAGATAGAAAATAAATAAAAATAAATAAAATAAAAAATATATAAACTAGAAAATTATGGGGATTGTTAAAAATTATAAGATGATAAATAAAATTTTTTTTTAAATTATAAGATAAAAAACAAAAAACAGTAGAATATTATTTTTTAGACCATTTTTTTTTGAAAAAGTAGAATTTTTTTTTATTAAAAAAGAATAAAATTTTTTAAAAAAAAAAACTTCCGAAAATTCCTTTTTTTATATATCCATTTTTTTTTCTCTCTTCTCAAGTTGGAATTATTTCAATTGGATTTTTTTTGTTTTTTTTGGTTCTTACAGTATATATTTTTTTTAACAGTTAAAGTAGATTAAAATTTTTTATTTTGTCGTAAAATAAATTCTGATAGGTAGCATTACTATAGTAAAGAAGCATTTTTTTTCTACATTTCAAAAAAAAAAGAGGGGTAGTAAAACGTTTTTTTTTGTAGATGCCAGTGGTATTTAGGACAGTAGGGGAAATCTTTAATACTGAGCACGGCCTAGTATGCGGAAATTGTATAAATAACTGGAGAACTGCCCAGGTACCAAAAGGGGAGAAAAAAGACTATAGATGTATAATTTGCGATAGAATCCTTATGTGGCTTAAAGAATAATTATTATGTAAAAAGAAATAAAAAAATAAAATAAAAAATAAATAAAAAAAAAAACAATTTTCTTTTTATATATATAAAATATCCGCTTGATAGCTAAGTTAATGTCGGAAATTAAGTCAAAATTTTACAAATTCATAGATTCTTTTTCTTTTGACAACGTAAGCCCAGAAATTTCGAAAAGTTCTGAAGAAAGTCAGATCATCGAAATTACAAACCCTATATCATCCACACCACAAGTACCGAGTGCTAGTGGTGCAATTAGAAAAAAACGAGTAACATTTAGCGAAACGGAAACAACGGGCCCTAAGAAAACCCATATAGGGAAATTTTTAGTAAAACATAATTATAATACGAGAAGCAAAGGACTTGAAATTAATTTGGTAGGAAAAGGTACACCAGAATTAACAATGGCGGAAGGAGGCGAGGCAGCAGCACCAATAACAACGGAAGTTACCCCAGTAACTACAGTAAGACCCAATTCGGAACAAAATAATAACGAAAATAATAATAAAAAAGATGATCCAATATATGACTTAATAGACGATGGATTTAGCGACAGAGAATCAGCAAAATACCAACGACTGGCAACAAATCTTACACGTAGAACATACATGAATACGGACAATTCATACAATTTTAGTACACGTAACATAACATTGCCATTGAGTACAACGTTCTCATTATATTTGAATGGAGTTCCAACATATACGGGGGAAGGAAACAGAACCGTATTAGAACTCCAGAGTTTTTTAGATTTAGCCCACGAGGCTTACTTTAAAACAGACATTATTGATCGGGAATCTGTATTAAAACAGTTATTAAGGGGAAAATTGAGAGGAAGAGCTGCGGAGCTATTCCAAGACAGAAATATAACTACGTACGAAGAATTTAAAGAAATTTTACAAGAAAATTTCATTCCAAAAAAAAGCATAGCGCAGTTGAAGGCAGAATTGGAAGAGTGCTTCCAATCCATAGATGAATCAATTAACACATTTGGAGACAGAATAAAAAGAAAATGCTATTGCCTAAAAATGGGAATAAAAAAGAAATACGTCAGGGAAGCAGGTGCTATGCTTCAGGATGCTGAAGAGACAGCACAAAGAGTGTTCATCAGAGGATTACGGTCCGAATCCGTAAAACATTACGTTCTAGGACAAGACTATCAAGAGCTAGATGACTTATTAAAAGGAGCCAGACTGTTCGCGGAACAGTTGGATTCGATTGCAGTCAGGAAAACACCAAATATATCAGAGAATACAAATCTGGAGCAAATGCTTTCCAAATTGTTGTCAGCATTTGACCAAGTAAAAACTACCAATGATAACTCCAGACAACACCCAGTATCGACTACCATAAATAGGAATCGCTTCGATCAAAATGCGATCAACAGCAGGAACCCCAACAGCAGGAATCCAAACTTCTATAATAACAACTTTAATAATAATGAACACTTTAATAGAAATAATAATAACATACATAATAATAACAATAATAGGGGTTTCAATAACAAAAATAATTTCAATGGAAATTATAATAATAATGGAAATTATAATAACAACATTAGAAATAATAATAGAAATAATTTTGCAGATAATTTTCAAGGAAATGCCAACAATAGAGGAAATTTTAAACCAAATAACAACAGTCCACATAGAATTTACAATGGAAATAATAATAATTTTAGGAATAATAATGACATGAATGGTAATTCTACCAATAATTTCCGTAACAATCAAAGAAATACAAACCAGGATGGAACACCTAGCCGGACAATAGTATGCTACAAATGCAACCAACCGGGACATATTAGTAGAGATTGCAGAATGGAGGTAACAAGGCCAATTAAACAAGAAATAAAATGCCGAATATGTGGTCAGGAAGGACCTGCAAATTGTAACGTAAAAAGAATACCTACAGTTAATATAACAAGAACAAACTGTTGCAACTGGTGTGGAAATCCAACCCATTTAGAAATCAACTGTCCAGAAAGACAAATATATCAAGCTAGAGAACAATTTGAGTCGGAAAACGAAGGAGGAATGACACAAAACCCCTCCTGTCATTCCTAAATCAACAAAAAGACGAGGTGGGTCCAAAAAGATACGAAATTGGACCAGATGCAATTGTAACGCTACCATTAGATATTAGCAAAAAGAAAGAAGTAGAACTAATAGTAGATACGGGTGCCCAAATCAGCCTATTAAATAAGGATAGCGTTGCGGACATGAGCAAAATTAACAAAAACAATAAAATTAATATACAAACACTAAATAGCCAAAGTACTACAATGGGCACATGCAGAGGAAATTTTTTAACACCAAATAAGTTGGATTGTCATTTCCAAATTATAACCAATCATAATTTGCCAGTGGATGGAATTCTAGGAAATGATTTTTTATCAAAGAATTGTGATATACTAGGTCCAGAGAAAAAATTACGATTTCCAGTAACACAAGATAACTCGAGCGAATTTTCGATACCTTTTAACGAATCAGGAGAAATAATGAAGGAAGATAAGAATAGTATAGAAGTAAATAAAATAAGAGTTAAAATTGAAGAAAAAATTGAAAATAAAATTGAGGATAAAATTGAAGAAAAAGTTGAAATTGAAAAAACGAAAGAAAAAATTTAAGATAAAATTGAAGAAAAAATTGAAAATGAAGTTAAAATAGAATTTGAAGAGAAAATTAAAGAAAATACAGAAGAAGAAATGGAGGACATAGAAGAAGAAGAAATTAAGTTAGAAATATTGAATAAAGAAAATGAAGTTTTGAAGGACGAATACGAATTAAAAAAGAAAGAATTAAAAGAGGAATTCAAAATAGGAAGGGATAAAAAGGATAATTTTGTTGAAGAAGAAAACGATTATGAAGAAGAGATGAAAAAGTTAAGAAATATTGAGTTACAGGAGGACAAGAAAAGAAAAAAGGGAGATTTTAAAGGACGAAAAACAAATTACGTTAAACGGAAGATGCGAACAATTTATTAAGGTATCAAGTACAAAGAATGGAGAATTCTTATGCAAAAAAATGGAAATTGCACCAGGAGTATATATTGGAAATGGAATCGTAAAAGCTGAAAAAGGACATATATATTGTAGTATACTAAATATAAATCACGAAAAAATTAAGATAATGGAACCAAAACTGGAATTAGAACCACTAGACGGCTATAAAATAATGGAAATAAACACAGAAGAAAAACATATGAAAAGGAAACACACAAAAATAAAAAACGAACAACAAAAGGACGAAAAATTGGCGAGCGTTAGAAACATATTCACTAAAACTAAGAACGAAGCAGTAACAAATCACAGGACTAAAATAATAAAAGTAAAACTAGAATTGGATGAAAATTGGAATCCGGAAGAAAAAGGAGCTGTTGACGAAATTTGTGAAGAAGTTAATGACATATTTCACTTACCAGGTGACAAATTAAGTTGCACCACAGCAATAGGGCATAAAATTCGAACGCCAGAAAATAATCCAGCAATAGCACAAGCTAATTACAGACTACCGGAAAGCCATCGCAAAGAAATACACGAACAAGTAGAAAAAATGTTGGACGACGATATAATACAACCCAGCAGAAGTGCATGGAACGCACCCCTGCTAGTAGTACCAAAAAAGGCGGGTCCTGATGGAAAAAGACGATTCAGGGTGGTAATAGATTACAGAAAATTGAACGCTATCACAATAAAGGATGCTTTTCCATTACCCAGAATAGAGGATATTCTACAACAATTGGGAAACTCGAGATATTTTACCACATTGGATTTAGCAAGTGGCTACCATCAAGTACTAATAGAAGAAACAGATAGAGAGAAGACAGCATTTAGTACTATATTTGGACATTATGAATTTAAAAGGATGCCATTTGGATTAACAGGAGCGCCCGCTACTTTCCAAAGACTTTTGAATTACGTGTTGTCAGGACTACAAGGACTAAAATGTTTTGTGTACTTGGACGATATTGTCATATACGGACGAACGTTAGAGGATCATCAAACAAAACTAAAAGCAGTTTTAGAAAGGTTACGTGAAAACAATTTAAAGTTACAACCCGACAAATGCAAATTTTTAGGAAAGGAAGTAATATATTTAGGACATAAATGTACGGAAACAGGAGTACTTCCAGACCCAGAAAAAATAAAATGTGTAAAGGAATTTCCAATTCCAAAAAGTACGACCAAACTACAGTCATTTTTAGGATTGGTAAATTATTATAGATCAAGTACACCACATTTGGCAAAAATAGGGGAACCATTATATAAATTGGCTACGAAATCAAAAAAGTTCAACTGGAGTGAAATTTGTCAAAAAGCGTTTGAAGAAATTAAGGAGGTATTGACAAACCCACCATTACTACAATATCCTGATTTCAACAAGAAATTTATTTTAACTACGGATGCTTGTAACACAGCATTAGGAGCTGTACTATCACAAGGGGAAATAGACCAAGATCTTCCAATTGCATATGCAAGTAGGGTATTAAATTCAGCAGAACGAAACTATAGTACAATAGAGAAAGAAATGTTAGCCATATATTGGGCTATAAAGAACTATAGATGTTACCTATTTGGACGAGATTTTGTAGTATACACCGACCATAAGCCATTAATAAGTGAATTTAACAAGCGAAATCCTGAAGAAAGGCTAAACCGATGGAAGATGAGATTATCCGAGTATACTTATGAAATAAAATATAAACCGGGTAAACGCAACTCAAACGCGGACGCACTTAGTAGGATACCTTACGAGGACATGGAAAATGCCGAAAATAATAAAAAACAAATAGAACTTTACGACGCAGTACATGTAGTAACGAGAGCGAGTGCAAGAGCAGCAGAAGAAGAAGAAGAAATGGAGGAAGATTTGGATGATGAAAACAAACCAACTGAGCAACATAAGGACAAGGTAACATTGACAAATCCGGAAGAAATAAAACTTATATTAAAAGAGTATCATGACACCCCGCTTGGAGGTCACCTAGGAGTGAACCGAACATACAAAATAATTAGAAGATTTTACTACTGGAAGGAAATGTTACAAACAATAACAAAGTACATCAAGGCTTGTCCACAATGTCAAAAAACAAAAAGAGGAAAAGTTACGAAAATGACTATGACAATAACGGACACTGCGCAAAAGCCATTTTTCAAGGTCTATTTAGACATAGTTGGACCTTTTCCAGTTACGCATAACGGAAATAAATACATTATAACATTTCAAGACGACTTAACCAAAATATTAGACTGTATTCCGCTTCAAGATATGGCAGCCAAAACGGTCGCGGAGCATTTTTATAAGAAAATTATCTTAAAATATTCAGTAATTCCAAGAAAGTTAATAACCGATCAAGGAACGAACTTCACAAGTGAATTGTTTAATAAACTATGTAAATTATTGGGAATTAAGAAAATTCAAACCACCGCGTACCATCCACAATCCAACGGATCATTGGAAAGACGACATGGGCCACTGGTGGAATATTTAAAAATGGTCACAAATAAGAATTCGCAAACATGGGATGACTGGTTGGAAGAAGCAGCTTTTTCCCATAACCACACCCCACATTCAGGTACGAAATATTCACCTATTTTCGCACTATACGGATTTTGCGATCCATTACCAAGTCGTTTAGAACGAAAAAACCGACCCTGTATATAATTACGACGATTTATGCGCACAGGTAAAATTCAAATTACAATCTATACATCAGATTGCCAGACAAAACTTACAAAGTAGTAAGATAAAATCAAAAGAAAACTACGATATAAATTCAACGACTGAAAAATATAAAGTTGGGGATAAAGTATTGTTAATAAATCCCACTAAACTCCATAAGCTTAGTAGTAATTGGACAGGACCGTATCAGGTAATCGAAGTACCCAATATGAATAATACAGTTATAAAAATAGGGAAGAAAAATAGAAGGGTTCATAATAATCGAATAAAAAAATGGACAGAATAATAACTTAATAATGATACTTTAGCAAAAGCTGAAGGACTCTTTAGTAAGTTACAATAAAGGATCCACACAAGATTATGTAAATATTCATATATAAATACAATTTTATTAATAATTTTATTTTTTTTCAGGGTTCTCTTCTTACGCACAGAGCCTAACTCGAAAGAGTAGGTAAATTTTCTCAAATATGCTTGAGAAGTGTAACCATTGCTAAGCAGCAATAAAAAACTCTGTAAGAAGGAAAAACCTTAGAGATTTTTTTTCTCTATTACTTATGTTTAAATTAATTTTTTGGACTTTCCGAAATTCCACTTTAAGAAATATTTTACGTTAACTTTAACAAATACTTTACGTTAATTTTTTTTGGACTTCTAAAAAAGATCCACTTTAGCAACGCAATTTTCTCAAATTTTGTTCTTAAACAAAAGAGAGGTAACCGAAAAAACATACATATAGTGACAGTACAATAATTATTAAGTAGAAGTATCATTATCAGGACTGTGAACCAAAAATTATACTAGGATAGAAAATAAGTATGAAAATTAGTAAAAAAAACCTAACATGTTACGAAATATTAGGTTTGCAGATAAAACCTAATACTTCAAGTTTATTATACCGAGGATACCGTGCATAATACAAAAAAAGTTTACATCATAAGCTACGTTAAATGCTACGGTATTAACTACTTTAATTACAATTTTTAAACAACAAACTCGGTTTATTTTTAGGTGTTTATTTATTTTATTTAAGTAAGAAAAAAGAAGTAGGAAATCAGAAAAACAAAATTGACTCACAAATAAAACTGTCCCACGTTGTTAATTTATATTTTTTTATATTGAAGATCTGATAATTTATATGGAAGATCTCTGAAGAGGATCCCACGATGCAAAGTTACCTAAAAAATCACAATTTTATTAGAAAAAATTTTAAATAAAGAAAATATAATAATATAAAATATTTTGTATTTTAACAAAAACTAATCCAACAAACTTAGTTAAAGAAATTTCCGGGAAAATGGTAAAACCCAAAAAACAAAAGAGTATACCTAAAAAGAAAAAAAAAACACACAAAGAATCTTGTCAATAAAATGGAATAAAATACTTATCTGAATTTTTATTTTCAAATATTAGGCGCTCTTACTACCACATTATAGAACTAAGAAAAGTGAACTTTGCAAATGAGTTTTTCTATTAATATATTTTCCTTTAAATATATAAACTAATTTTCATCTTAATTCTTACGTTGTAATAATTTTTACCTGAAAAAAAAAAAATTAGTTCTAAATTAGTTCTAAAATGTAATATTTCTTACGTCATAAATTCAGTGATGTATACATTACCGTTATATCAACAATCAAAAAACATAAGAATATTAGCTTCAAACTAAAAAATCTGAAAACAGAAAAAATTATTATTATTGTAAAATTGGGATAAAAATATTGTTTTGCAAATGCATATACAAAGAAAATGTGAATTGAATCAATCTGAAGCGTATTATTTTATGTATTTAATCCCTAACATTGCAAAATTTTAATCCTGAAAATTAGATATTCGAAAAATTAAGTTATTCAAAAGAACATGCAAAATGTAAACAAAATATAATAATAATAAAATAAAGTCATGGTTTTGAAATTTGTGAGTTCACATAAAACGAAAAAATAATTGACCAGAATATCGAAAATTATATTATGGTAAAAAAATACCCAATATCCAATATAGTAATTTTCCAGCTATATATTTAAAAGTTAGAAAACTTGTAACTCCTTTACCTGCTAATGTAAAGGAGTTTTAATCCAGATTTTCTATTCGTGGTGGCACTCGCCCTGAACAATTGCCACTAAGATTTTTTTTTCAATTGTGTAATCAACAATTTTCACACAAAATTTATATTGCATTTTTGAACTAATAAATAATATTTATGGAAATTAATACTTTAATAATTAATTTATCCGAAATGTGACGAATGTTATTTTCATATTCCGCTTCCCCATTGTGACAAGATAAAAAGTCACTTTCTCCCAGCTGTAACTGAATTAATGAACAGATGGACGATTATGTGCCAGTAAAGTCGAAAATGTCACATAAAAATGATAAAGTAACGAAGCAAAATTTGATTTATGTCCAAAACCTCTAAAGAGGGAGCTCTTCGTTTATGTATAAAATTTTTTAGTATCATTTTTTAAATCGTAAAATCCACCTGAAATAATTTATATTTAGTGACAAATTTAGAACTATGAAATCAATTGAATATTTCTATCAAAAATTAACCTTGAAAATTTAAAAAAATTATTAGCAAATTTATAATACACAGGAAATGTGTGGTAAAAAAAAAATGTTTTTATTAAATAGTTTTATGTTAAAAACATATTTTTTTTTTTAATAAAAATAGTAAATAAAATCATTTAATAAACAAAACAATTCTAGTAAAAAGACAATTCTTATAAAAAGTATAAAATTATTTAATTATTGAACCCAAATAACAAATTTATTTAAAATAAAATTTAGTTGACAAACAAAATGAAATTTAATTTTTTATTTGCAGTTCTCAAATTTCTTCCCAGATTTAAATCGCTTAATTAAATATTCATAATAAATTTTAGTTTATTTTAACTAACTTTAATTTATTACTTTATAGAATATGTTTTTTATTATTTATTAATTTGTGTAAATTTCCATTTTTATTATTCAATTTTTTATAACCACTTTTCTGTGACATTTATATTTTAGTAATTTACTAATCAATTTATTAAAAACTCATTGATTATTTATTAATTTATTATTTTATATTTTTTTTGAAAAAAAAAAATGTTTGTAGGTGGAAATTTGTAAAATTTATTACTAAACAAGATTTATAATAAATTATCATAACCTACACATTAGATTTTTGCAGATGATCTTTTCCTATTCTTATAGATAAAGTTTTGAGCTTTTCGAAATGATAAATAAAAGTTGAAACTTTCATTTAATAAATTTTCATTATAGATTTTAGTTTTTTTTTCAATTTTACTTTAAATAAAACAAAATTGTTTCAATTAATTTTGACATGTGTCATATATATTAGGTGAGCCAAAAATTTTAGAATAATAACTTGAAAAAAAAAAACAACCAAATGTTCAAACAAACTGCAAAAATTTTGCACGTACATTTTTCCTAATTAAAGGATTAAAGGAAAAAACTCTATACAAAAAAAACACCCGAATGAATTAATTTATTATGATCGGTCCAATCATAAAACCACCAAGGTATCTTCTTGGGTATGGTGGTCGTTGTGAAGAAGTAGAAGGGTGAATTAGATAGAATTTTTAGAAAATCAGGATAGGGAAGATAAATAAAGAATTTATCTATTAATAATAACATAGAAGTTATTATTAGAAAAAAAATTGAAATTTTTGCATAGCCAGTCACACCTCGTGGCTATGCGAAATAAAGAATAAATAAATGAAAAATGGTGACGAAATGTCAATAAATTTTTAGTGTAACCATCATAAAAAACAAAAAACAAAAGGGTAACACATAAAAAGTAAAAAGAGGAATGAAGTTTTTTTTCCAAAAGAGGGGGTTAATTAAATAATCTTAAAAAATTATTATTTTTAATTTTTTAAAATAAAACAAAACTTTCCTTGATTTTTTTTTTTTTTGGGGGTCGGGGTGGGGATTCTACAGGGTAGGCATTTGTATTCTAGGGTATAAATGTTGCAACTGTAGGAGTTCCTAGCCAAGTGCCTGCATTACCTCTTCGTGGTGGCCCCTGGAACTGTGTCCATATTAAACATGGACACAGACCGAATTTGCAGTGCGCGACCAAGCCAATGGTGTTACACGTACCGTGCCGAGGGCTGCGTGGCTGAGGGTGAGCTCAGTCGATAACGGTGTACTCCGGATACCAGGCGACCTCCGGTTTTAACCAGCCTTACCATGGTATCGGACCTCTGCCATGGTGGACTCTACTTTGTCGCGATACTCGTGGGAACAGATATGGAAATAAATAACAAACAACAACAACAAAAAATCAACAAAGGAACAACAAAGAAGACAACAGCAACGATTAAAAACAACGAAACGACAACAACTACATCAACAACAACATCAACAACAACGGCAATAACAAGCGCACCGATAGCATCTGCAACGAAAGAGGCCGCGTATGCAGGCTCCTTACTTGCTGATGCTATCGAGATGATAGAAAGAACAAGGCTAGGCGATACAGATAATGACGCCAGTGATATTGATATTGCTACGGAAGACGAGAGCGATTATTTAATGTCCTCTGACAACGACAACGTCACCGTGATTGACAATACGCCAACCTCCGACGCGGAAGACAAAGAAAGCAAAGCGTCAAGCGGTTCACAAGTGAAGCCCAGGAGGTTGTGTGGTGCGGCTAGGAAGAAGCTGAAGAGAATCATCTCCACAGGTATCCCGTACTATGAAGCAAGGGCTAAGTTGAACAAAGAGTGCGAGGATATGTTAGCACGGAAAGCATCCGGCTCTCTGTGTATGAAACGTAATAGATCGGACGGTAGCACGCCACCGATGACTACAAAGAGGAACAAAGTTCATACACAGAGCAAGCTAACGTACAGCGAAGTTGCGAGTACTACCAAAGTAGGTATACTACCACGGCAATATCCTGTGCGGGCGCTCAGCGAAGAAGAGGCAAAAAAAGTTCAAAGGTCGATACTGAACGCCATGGACGAATTGCCCAGAGGCACCCATGTACGCTTCCTTGGATCGACACGCAAACCCGGATGGGTATCATTAAATTGCGCTGATGATGCTAGTAAGCAATGGCTGAAACAAACTATAAAAAAAATCAAGCCCTACAAAGAGGCGGATTTGATGTTAGTAGAAGGCAGAGATCTACCTGGTCACGCGGTTTGTTCTGGGTTCTTTCCTGATGAAGAGAATCTTCATGAGGAGAGGATCCTGGACCGACTGGACAGACAAAACGATGGCCTGCATACCCGGAATTGGAAGATTCTGAAGAGGACATCTAATGAGAAGGGCCACCGTTTGGTTCTCTCAATAGATGACGCATCTGCTAGAGTCATTCAAGGTATGGATTGCAGACCATGGTTCGGTCTAGACAAGATAGATCTCCGTCTAAGAATCCGTGCTGGTGGAATAAGTAGGAAAGAAGAAGAGATGGAAACATCAAAAGGTAAAGTACAGCAAGGTGAAGTGCAGGCGGCTCAGGGAGCTCCTGTGCCAACACCAGCTGTTTCAAGGATAAGGAAGGAAGTAGGTGAGAAAAATGTAACAACACCCATGCCAGCGCTAGTAGAAGTGGTTAAGTCGGCATCGGAACCAGTACCCTCTACCAGCGGAGTGATCAAGAAAATGTTCAGGCCACCACTTAAGGCTGATAATAATAAAGAACACAGAGAAGAAAGACAGGATAGAGAGAGGCGGACGGACCATCGTAGGAGATCCCCTCGGAGAGAAGCGCCCAGAAGAAGGTCCAAATCCAAATCCAAAGATAGGAAAGATGGTTGGAGAAGAGTGGAACATGGCAGGCCGGCACGATTGGATGCCTCCAGTCGTCACAGAAGAAGAGAGGCGTCTCGGAGCCCACCCAACCATAGACGTAGCAGGGCGGACTTTAGGAGTCCCCCGTCAAGAAGGAGATAAAAGATGTCCTGGAAGTGCATCCAGGCAAACCTGCAGCACGCCAAAGCTGCATCAGCAACACTCAGCTGCAGGTTTGTAAAAGAAGACGCTAACATAGCGCTCATCCAGGAACCCTGGCTGGCAAACGGTAAGATCTGTGGGCTAGGAGTGTCCGGAGGTAAGTTACTTTACGACAATACAAACTCGAGACCAAGAGCTTGTATTTTATTTAATAAAGAAACTAATTACGTTCCAATTACAGAATTCTGTCAACAGGACGTAGTAGCGGCAATAACTGAACCAAAAGGCGAGTTGGAGAACATCATAGTATGTTCTGCATACTTTGCTGCGGATCAACAATGCCCACCACCCGAATTAATAGGACTGCTACTTTTTGCAAAAAAGAAGAAAATGCAGCTATTGGTTGGATGTGACGCCAATGCTCATCATACAAATTGGGGTAGCACGGACATTAATATTAGGTGTGAGTCATTACTTGATTTTATTACTAGTTATAATCTCTCGGTAGCAAATTCGGGTAATGAACCAACATTCGTTAATAGAATAAGAAATGAGGTGCTAGACCTAACAATAACAACCCCTTTCTTAGCGAATAAGATAAGTAAGTGGCACGTCTCAGATGAGCCATCTTGTTCGGACCACAAACACATTAGGTTCGATATAGTAGGAGTAGGCCCCTTATCGATCACGTACCGCCCCAAAAAGAAAACTAACTGGTCGTCATTTAAAGCCGACGTAGGTAGTAAAATAGAGGCGATCCCGGACAAAATTAAAGATATTGAGGACCTAGAAGATGCTGCTATGATGATGAAAACGGCGATCATAGGAGCCTTTGAAGAAAACTGCACTATGCGCACAAAGCGCAGCAATAGACAGGTAAATTGGTGGAATAACAATCTCTCCGATCTTAGAACTAAGGTTAGGAGACTGTTCAATAAGGCGAAAAATAAGAGCCCACAAGAATGGGAAATTTACACGACGGCTCTCACGGAATACAATCGGGAGATTAGAAAAGCAAAAAAAGCCTCGTTTCAGACGTTTTGCGAACAAATAGACGAACTTCCTGTAGCAGCACGTATCCACAAGGTGTTAGCAAATGAAAAGCCAGGCGCCATAGGACTCCTCAAAGGGGAAAATGATCGCTATGCCGAATCAAAAGCGGAAACTCTAAAAATACTTTTAGATTCACACTTCCCTGGAGCTGCAACACTAGAAAATGACAATAATGCTACCAGCATTTCCCAAAGAAAACCTCATAAAGAAGACTGGAAACTGGCAGCTAAGATCATCAGCCCAGAACGGGTCAAATGGGCAATCAACACTTTCAAACCCTTCAAATCAGCAGGACCAGATGAAATATTCCCGGCCCTCTTACAAGAAGGAGGAGAAAAACTAATACTAATACTAACAAGGCTTTTTAAAGCTAGCTTAGTGTTTGGTCACATACCAAAAGCATGGACACAGGTAAAAGTGGTATTCATACCTAAAGCAAACAAAAGGCTGAACGGCGACCCAAAAAATCTACGACCCATCAGCCTATCATCATTTGTATTGAAAACGCTAGAGAAAGTGATTGAGAGATACCTAAGAGACAAAATTCTGGCAAATAATCCCCTTCACAAAAATCAATACGCATACCAATCAGGTAAATCCACAGAGATGGCTCTTCTAAATCTAACGGAAAAGATTGAAAAATCACTAATGGCTAAGGAGACAGCTATAGTAGCCTTCATGGATATTGAAGGGGCTTTCAACAACACTTCTCATAGGTCAATGATAGAGGCATTGAGAAGTAGGGGAGTAAGCAACGCAATATGTAAATGGACAGAATCCATGTTAAAGAGCAGGATAATAGAACTCTCTCTGGGTGAAGAGAAGATGAAAGCAACAACCAATCGGGGATGTCCGCAAGGTGGCGTTCTATCGCCCCTTCTCTGGTCACTAGTAGTAGATAAACTACTAGATAAGCTGCAAAGAGCAGGCTTCGATTGTCAAGGATATGCAGATGATCTCGCAATAATCATCAGAGGCAAATTCATAAATATTCAATGTGATCTTCTACAGACCGCATGTAGAATAGTCCAAAAATGGTGTGAAAAGGAGGAGCTAAAAGTCAACCCTAATAAAACCATAATTGTCCCATTCAGCAATAAACACAATGTGGCCCAAATGAGGAAACCAATGCTGTTTGGGAAAGAAATAGAGTTTTCTGAAGAAGCAAAATTCCTAGGAGTGACACTGGACCGTAAGCTAAAATGGAACGTTCACCTAGAGAAAACTCTAAAAAAAGCGCAACTTTCACTGTGGACCTGCAGAAGGATCTGTGGAAAAACATGGGGGCTGCAACCAAAAATAGCCAACTGGATGTACCTGTCAATTGTACGGCCAGTTGTAACCTATGCTGCGGTGGTTTGGTGGCGGAAAGTATCCCAACTAAACATCAGGAAGAAACTCGAAAAATTACAAAGAGTAGCCTGCCTGAACATCACTGGAGCTATGCAGACAACACCAACGGTAGCGATGGAAGTACTGCTCAACTTGGCCCCTCTACATCTAGCAATTGAAGAGGAAGCCAAATTCGGAGCGCTGAGAATACAAGGATCTAGCAATACGGACACTCAGAAATTGAAAAATCACCCTGCAATCATCCAAGCAACAGGCAACATTCCGTATATAAACATGCCGAAGGATGATTGTAATATTATTTATGATTTCTACAAACCATTCAAGGTAATGTTTCCGGACAGGAACAACTGGGAAACCACACGACCCTCGGAAACGGAGCTAGAATGGTATACAGACGGATCAAAAACAGAAGAAGGAGTTGGATCCGGTGTCTACGGTAAGAGGCCAAGGTGTAAAATATCAAAAAGCCTAGGTACCCTCGCAACAGTCTTCCAGGCAGAAGTTCACGCAATTCAATTATGCGCGGAAGAAAACATACGCAGAAGATACAAGAACAAGACGATAACAATCTTCTCGGACAGTCAAGCGGCTCTCAAAGCCCTGAACTCTAATCAGCTGAAATCGAAGCTAATAGGCGAATGTCTAAACACGCTAAAAGCTCTGGCAGCTAATAATAGGTTAATTCTTTCATGGATCCCGGCGCATGTTGGATTTGACGGAAACGAAGAGGCGGACCTATTAGCGAAAGAAGGCGCGAGTACACCACTCTTTGGTCCAGAACCGTTTTGTGGCGTACCACGATGCCTAACTAAACTACAAATTAAAACTAACACTTTTCTTTCTTTTTCAGATAGTTGGAGGAACAATGAAGGGCCTAGACATTCGAAGCTCTTCATACAGGGTCCATCGAAAAAGAAAGCAGCAGAGCTACTAATGTGCAGTAGAAGAAGAACCAGAACTCTGGTGGGCTTCCTAACTGGACACTGTGGACTCAGGAAACATCTGCACACATTAGGTCTAAGTCAAGAACGATTGTGCAGATTCTGTGAATATGAGGACGAAACAGCGGAGCATATACTGTGCGAATGTGAAGCCCTACTATATAAGAGGCTAATACATTTTGGCAGTTATACCATCTCCCCATCGGAATCATGGAATATCTCTTTGACAAGACTGTACAACTTCATTGTCAGTACTGGTCTATCAAACGAGTAAGAAGAAAAGGGTAGTTACAATAAGCCAACGGCTGCAGTAACCAGGCAGAACTCTGCCGACCCGAGCCTAAACCTAACCTAACCTACCTTGATTTTCAGCATGGTATATCACTACACATTATGCAACATATTTTTATTTATCATCAAACTTTGATTATACACTTTATACATTAGAAACATTATACACTTTATACATTAGAAAGTTACCATATCACTATAACTTATTGTTTTCTTTTTTATGAAAACAACACAAAAAAAAAAACCAGCATGAATTTACTAACTAAACAACAATATTTTCCATTATTAGATCCAAATTAATAATATTATTATTATGTCCGACATAATAATGGCGCGCAACTATTAAAAATTTTGTTCGGAAATCTTGCGGGAAAATTTTTTTACGGAAATCCCTTTTTCAAGAAAATTTTTTTTACGAGAATTTTTTAATTTTTTTTGGTACAGAATACAAATTTTTACAAGATTAATAATAAATAATAACGTTAGAGTTAACAATTAGAATAAATTAGCTATTTTTAGGTTATTAATTATGAAAGTTAAATTTTTTTTAGAGTGTAGTTATATAAAAAATTATAAAATAAGGTTAGATTATCAGTAATTAGTATAGATTAATCATATTTAGTAAATAATAAGTACGCTTAGCATAGTAATTTTAATTTGAAAAAAAAAATTAATATATTAATAAGTACGGATTTCCGTTTCTTTTGATAAAAGTTTTTTTATATCGGGTACAAAAGAATCGATACTTTTTAACTATAAATATAAGGAGTAGCAATGCTTACATTTTTATATGGAAGCGCGATAGGTATTTTTTGGAAGGTACTAGAAAAAATCATAAAAGTACTATAACAATAAAACTATAATTAATAATTTGTTAATTAAAAAATATTAAAATTATTAACGAAATTAACATTTTCAGAAAATGTTGTACTGGATTTTGGTATTATTGGTGATGGTAGGGGGAAATCATATAGAAGTAATGCAAATAAAGGAAGCGGAAATTTTGTTCGAAAAATTGGGTACAGCAATAGAGTACAAGGATTATATTCGTATATATACAAAAGTGGAAATTACGGAAAGAAAGGAAATTGAAGAATTTTTGAATTTAATCAACCTACAAATAAATACAACATGCGAAAGTATGAAAGATTTTATTACAGAGCATAAAATAACTGCATTTAAAAACGAAGTGAAGTTATGGAATAATAGAATAAGAATGTTAAGTCAAGGGGTAAAACATTATTTTAACAGAAACAAAAGAGGAGCAATTAATATAATTGGAACAGTATCGAAAATGCTTTTTGGAACCATGGATCAGAATGATTCAGATAAAATATATGAAAGTTTGGAAAAATTAAAAAATAATGAAAAGAATACTATAGAAATATTAAACAAGCAAACGGCAGTAATGGCCTCAAATTTCGAATTCGTCAAAGCAGTGGTTGGTAATTTAACAGTAAGAGCCGAGGAAATAGAAAATAGAGTAGGAGTAATGCAAAGTAGGATGAGATTAAATACAATATTAATGAATAAAGAAATAAAAGAAATAAATGCAGAATTGGAAATGCATCAATTAATGATATACGTATTTGCTGAATTGGAGAGAGTTTATGGACATTTAATAGAAGAAAATGAGATAATTAGTGCATTACAACAACATAAAATACATCCCTTAATATTGGACACAGAAGTATTGACTAAAATCATAAGAAATATGACCCAAGACCAAGGACATAAATATCTGTATTCAGCCATTATATTAAATCAAATGGTAGAAATAGATCTGACGTATGTAGGAAATGAAATAGGAGTACGAATAAGAATAAAGTTATTAACAACGGAAGAATTTGATTTATATAGAATACACCCGTTACCGAAGATATCTTCAAATCAACATATTACAGTTATTGATACAGAATGGGGTTATATAGCAAACAACTCCATTAATCAATATAATCTCTATACATTAACAGAACTAGCACGAGCCTGCACAGAAATTAATGATGAAGAAAATATGAAGATTAAAATTTGTAAACAAATACAACCAAGATTGTTGAATCCAATAGAGAAAAATTGCATATTAACGATATTCACAAAAAATAAAGACAGTTTGAAGAAATGTAATAGGAAATTAATAAAGGAAGTACAAAATCATCTCATTCCACTACAAAAAATAAATACATGGTTATTTATGTTTTTCACAAATCAGGAAATAACTAGTTTTTGTAACCCAAACACTTACAAACAAGTAATACAAGGAATTGGGATAATAACGTTAAAGAAAAAATGCTCGTTTGTACTAGGAGATATGGAAATACCATATTATATGGAACAAATGGTTGAGATAAAAAATAATAACAAATATATTTTTGGAGAAATACCAGAGAACCAATTTAAGGATATGGACATATTAGAATTACCAGTAACAAATAATAAAACAACTAGTATTAAGTCAATTGGAATTGCAGAATTAGGTCAAGAATTTGATAAAAGAAGTAAAGCTATTAGCGAAATTCAAGAGGAAATTAGATTAGAGAAAAATAGACAATCCGAATTAAATGTAATACGAACTAAAACATTGGTAAATACTATTTTGGCAGGAGTTATCATAGGAATAATGGTAATATTTATAGTTTATAAAATAATAAAAAGGGGTAAAAGGCTTAAAACAAAAAGGAGAAAAGAATCTGAGAATAATATGTCCAAAACGGAGACTCATATAAAAGAAGAAGAACCAAAAAACATACATTCAACAAACGATGGAAAAGCATCGAACAATTGCAATAATATTCAAACTAAAATAGTAAGAGAAAAAATAATAACACGGAAAAGTGTACCAGAAAAATCAAAATTTTCAGAAAAAAATATGCATAAAGAAATGAATTCACCAATAAGTCCACCAACATTATCATTTCGTAGTTAGAAATTAAATATAACATAAATTAGTCTTAAAAAAAAAAAAAAGAGGGGTTATAAATAATTTTTATAAAGATTTTCTCATGTAAGGTTTTTTCATGTAAGGTTTAATATTAGTCAAGTTCTACACCTAAATTTATCATAACTAGTTGTAATTCAAATTATATGATTGCATAATTTTAGGATTAGAATTATAATTTTTTTAGGGGTTAATTTAAAAAAAAAAAAAAAAAAAAAAAAAAAAAAAAAAAAAAAAAAAAAAAAAATGTTAGGTTTTAATAAAAGGGGAAGGAAAGTGTATATAGAATATATATATATAAAAAAAAAAAGAAAAAAAAATTCATTGAGAAGAGAAATAATGTATAAAAAGGTTTTTTTTGAAGAAAAGCAATAAAAGGTTGCGGAAGGATTGAATTAGTTAAGTAAATGTAATAGTCAAAATATGATAAAAAAGTTCTACATGAAAATAGTTGGATTAAGTAAAAATGTAATAGCAAATTTTTTTAAATGTAATAATCAAAAACTATAATAATAGAAGTTCTACATGAGAATAATTGGATTAAGTAAAATTGTAATAGTAAAAATATCAGTAAATTCATTTTATTTCAATTGTTGTTCATAAATATTTTAGTAATGAGTAATATCAAAAAATTTTTTGTTTGAAGAAAAATACTAAAAAAAAAAAAAAAAAATAATAACATTTCTTGTAATAAAAAATAAATAAATAATTTTAAGGCAAATTGTTAAATAGGTAATCTGTAAACTACGATCGACTAATTTATACGATTTCTTTTTTGAAAAGGTACGATCTCTTCAAGATCGCCCCTTTCCATTTTTAAAAAGGGAGGAATGTTGTGGAATAAATGTTTCCAAACATTTATCCCGCAACATAATCAAAAGTATATAATCAATATTATATGTACTTTTGATTATAAATATATAAAAAAAAAACCTATAATAAATTCTTATATACTAATTCATATAAATATTCTTTTATATTGGAAATGCTGAAAATGCATAAAAATCAATAAATAAAAAACAATTGATTTTTTACAGGTAGAATATTTATATAGGCCAAATTTAATTAATATTAATATTAAAGAAAAAAAGTGCTAGTGTGGGCATTTTTCGGCTAATATAATAATTGAATAAAACCAATACCGATATTATGTTATTATTAGTATTATTCAAATAAATAATATTGATAATAACATTTTTAATTGTATTTGTGCCGGAAAATGCACCAAAAATCGTATAAATTAGCTCGATTTTGGGCAAATATTGTCATTAAAATTTTGATCAGTCTAAAATATTAAGCTACGCTTGTGATATATAGCTTTTATTTTAAATATTATTATTAAACTGAGAATAAATACTATATAAAAAAAGTAAACTATCGATTTTTATATAACAAGAGGAAATTAAGCAGAAAAAAAGGAATCAAGCGAAACCTGGTTAAATAGATAACCAAACATTGACAGGAATAAAAAATAAAAGGTAATTATTTATGTCTGTATAAAGTATTATACAACAGTTATAATGCCCGAACGTTATTTTGGTTAATGCCTATGGATGCACAGTCCCATTTAGGTGAGTAATATCACCCGAATGAATTTCGAGCGTTAATTTTCACCTGTACGGGTTTCGCATGGGGCGTTAATGCACTGAGCCTACAATAGATGGCGTAAATGGCGCAACTATAGGCATATGAGGAATATTCAATAATTTTTTTGTAATTAATCAATATGCCTATGAAAACACCAACTAGTATATTTATTATCGGTCAAATTTTATAATATTTTTTAACTACCTGTTATTTTTATAATTTTAACTTAAACCTTTGTAAAAATTACAGTTACTGCCCTACCATAGCAGGTTGATTACACATACTACTACAGATTTGCTTACTCTGACGTTTATTTTATGGGGAATTTGCACTTATGCCTATGGCAACGCAACGTCATCCTTATTTAAGACGTGTTTATATTATGAATAACTGGATGGCTCAACTATGGGCATATGAAGAATATTCAATATATTTCTTGAAATTAATCAATATGCCTATGCAAATGCCACCTAGTATATTTATCGGTCAATTTTCATAATATTTTTTTAATTTTTTTATAAAAAAAAGACAGAAAAAAAGTGGGTGCCCTACCATAGCAGGATTATCCATTTTACGGCAAATTAGCCGACTATAATCCGCAAATCATCCAAAGATGATGTCGCCATCCTTTTATCAGATTTTACGGCAAATTGGGGTGTATTCTAATATGGCGAAATTGCGGATTAAAATAAATAGGAATTGAATTATTATCTTTAAAGTTGTGTGAGTAATGAAATCAAGATATACTTTTCTTCAGTTGTCAAAAACAAATATATTTTGTATTTTAAAATTGAGTAGTATTATCATTGATTTTAAGTAGGCCCCATGAACAGTGTAAGCCTTATACATGTCTTATGTGTAAACCTTATAGACCCGCACAGGCCATGTCCGCTTGTATAAGAGCAGAAATGTAGGGGATGTGTAAGATTTCACATTGTTTTTGTGGTTTATGTCAACAGTTTTTGTCGCTGTAAATTTAATAATTTTAAATAAAATACAAATTAATTCATTTTACTTTTTATATCAAATTTTATAATATATATTTATAATTTTATAATATTATAATATTATATTACACAGTAATTTAGTAATAACAGTAACTCAATAACTAATACAGTAACAGAAATAACAGTAATTCAATTTTTATTTCTATTTCTTTGTTGGTGAACTCTATTATGAGAGGCACAAATTTGTTTCCGTATATTTAATCCATATTCATGAAATAGCGGCAATTTGGAGTCGCTTCAATTGGTTTTGGAATGTCGGCAGATGTCATATCTTTGGCGTTTGTGTCACTTTCAATGACAGTGACGTTGTCGCTTTCCGAGTCCTTTAAGTAGATACTCTCGTCATCTGTCGCAATTTCGCTCTCATCGGTATCTTCCATCCTTGTTCTTTGTAGTAATTTTATGGCATCCGCAAGGGCCGAGCCATATGAGCCATATGAGCCACCTGCGATACCTCCGTTGCAGCTGCTACCGATGGCATCGTTGTTGTTGTTATTGGTACTGTTGATGTTGTTGTTGTGTTTTTTTTTTTTATTCCATAGTTGTTCCCACGAGTATCGCGGCAAAAGAAGGTCCACCATAGCAGAGGCCCGAAACTATGGTAAGGCTGGTTAAAACCGGAGGTCGCCTGGTATCAGGAGTCCACCGTTAGCGACTGAGCTCACCCTCAGCCACACAGCTCCAGGCACGGTACGAATTACACCCTTAGCTTGGTTTCGCGCTGGCAAATTTAGTCTGTATCCATATTGAAGACAGAAACAGTTCCAGGGGCCACCACGAGGACGTAATGCAAGTACTTGTTTAGAAACCTCGACAGTTGCAACAAAGCAAGCTGAAACTTACTTTGCCTACCCTGTCGACTTCCAAACCCGACCCCTAAAGATGTGTAACATCACAATATCGAAGTGCAATTGGATCGTTGTTATAGTACTTATCAACAAATACTAGACCACATCGTTATTGCAACATCAATATTAGCTAGACGTGTAAGCGATCCAAAACAAAGCGACTGGAACGAAGTGAAAAGAGTTTTCAGATATTTGAAAGCTACGAATTCGTACAAATTAAAATTAGGTAATTATGATAATGATGAAAATTTTTATTGTTATGTAGATGCTGATTGGGCTGGAGACCAAATAGATAGAAAATCAAATACCGGATATTGTTTTATTTTCAATGGAGCACTAATAGCTTGGACGAGTCGTAAACAAACAACAGTATCATTATCTTCGACTGAAGCTGAATTTATTGCTTTTGCTGAAGCACTCCGCGACCTCATCTGGATAGTTCGAGTATCAAAAGATTTTGACCAGAAAATAGAAACTCCTATCAAGGTATTTGAAGACAACCAAGGATGTATTAAATTGCTCAACGATCGTGCCTGTCATCAACGAGTGAAGCACATTGATATAAAATACAAATTTGTACACCAACATATATCTCGAAAGGAAATTGCAGCAGTTTATTGTCCTACTAACAACATGGTTGCTGATATGTTAACGAAACCATTAGATGGACCAAAGCTCGAAAAACATGCAAGAACAATTGGCTTATGTTAATTTAATTTCACTATATGTTGAGAAGGGGTGTTAGTTTTTACAACATTTAGTGAAATTATTTAATCTTATTTGAACTTTATTTTTATATACTCATGTTAACGTAACGTAATCTTAATTATCAAAACATGTAAACACCGCTTAATATTGTAGAGTAGTTTTCTGAACGCACCCCATTTTCAGATCTCATTATATTGTATAAATTTTTTTTATTACTCTGTCAGTCTAATAAAGGTTATAAACGTGAAACATTGTCTTTCTCTGGTTCTGGTAGCACACTTTAGAAATCCATGATCATCGGAATATTCAAGAATTCATACCTTCAGTCTCGTTTGTATTTTTTGTTTGTGCCATCATATTTTCGAATAAAACTTGCGTATCTTGCGAATCTTCATGGAGTGCTTCAAAAAAATTATCTTTTTTTATGTTGTTTTTCAACTACGAAATATAAATATTTCATTTAATTATAAATTTTTATATAAATTAATACTAAATATGTAAATTTTGTATAACTCAAATTTAGTAATTTATTTATTACTACCAAACATATTTTCTGTTAGAAAAATCTCTTTAATCATTTCTGATGTATTTTGAGTTTTATCCTCAATTAATATTGGAGACAGCTTTTTAAATAAACTATTTGTAAAATACTAGTTCAATGACCAATTATTTATTATATTAAAAAATAAATACCATATTGATGTACTTGCTCAAATATTTGGGATTTTGGCAAGAAGTTAACTTTTTTTAAAATTATTCCAGAATTCAGAACAAAATTCCTCTTTCCACTTTTATCCAATTTATCTAAAAAATAAATTTTATTAATAGCATGATGATCTAAAAATATTAATATAAGTAAACAAAATTACTTGTATTTTTTTCACGCTGCTCCTTCTTAATTTCCAATGGAATATGTTTTTTGGAATTACTCGTTATAATACTAAAAAATAAATGAGTTAAATATAGTTAATTTTTGTATTTTCATGGAGCATTTTAATTAAAAGAAAGTTATTTGTTCCTTCATCTATAGGAAAACGACAAAATTTTCCAATTATTAATGATAGCGGCAAAACTTTTTTTTTCTGAAGTTTCAGATACTTAAAATATATGTAGTAATTTGGAATCAATTGGATCTTTAAAATAAGATTCTAAATTAATATAACGTTTTCCAGACATTACTTTCTCTTCATTTTGTATAAAAAAATTATCAATTTGAAATGGGAATTCAGTTCCGTTTCCTAATCTTACAAAACAACAAGAGTCTCTTTTATTGTATTTAAAAGTAAGATTATTTTATTCATAAGATAAAAATGTATTGCAAGCGACAAATTTATCTATGACAATGTTATTTGAATTGTGTTTTTATATTTGTTTATTTAGTATTTCTCTTTCATTTAGTCTGTTATTTAGTTGTTCCAAAATTTTATTTGGATTTTTTATATTTTTTTTTAGCTGTTGCATGTAATTTTCATATTTATAGCTTTTTTTTTTTTTTTGTAAACTATTATGTATTTATTGAATCTTTCTATACGAAATTGACAATAATAAACAAATTGAAACTTTTTTATTAAGTGTGAACAAATCTTACAGCTAAATTGAATGATGTAGGTATTAATCCAATGATTAAATAACCTATTATTGTAACATAAGCTAACTAATCTGTTGAACTGCTATAGTTTTCTTTTTGAGTCTGCTTGTTGTTGGAATGTTGAGTAGGTTTCTTGCGTTAGGATTGGAATGTATTATTAATCTTGCAGAATATCGATTGGTATATTTCTTAATAACGTCCTTGACAAGAGGTATCTGAAGATCACGATGTATATTTTTATTTTTGATGTACCACGGAGCATTAGTAATCATTCGCAGTATTTTCGACTGGATTCGTTGTATAATTTCAATATTACTAGATGATGTTGATTTCCGTAACTGACAACCGTATGCCCAGATCGGTTTGATGATTGTTTTATATATTAGAACTTTGTGTTCCAATGGGAGTGTTGACTTCTTACATATAAGCCATTGCACGTTATTTAGCTTTAATTTTATTTGTTGTCTTTTTGATTCTATGTGTTTTTTCCACGTTAACCTTCTGTCGAGGTGAACTCCAAGATATTTTACTGTATGATGTTGCGGTATCTGTATGTTGTTTAATCTTACCGGAGGACAGGTTCCATTTTTTAGTGTGAAAGTAACATGTACACTTACACTTTTATTTTCGTTAACTTTTAGACGCCACTTCTTAAACCATTCTTCAATTTTCTGTAGATGATGTTGAAGATTAATGGATGCTTCTTGTTCATTTTTGTGTGTACTTATAACGGCTGTATCATCAGCAAAAGTTGACGTTAGGAGTTGAGGATTATCTGGCAGATCTGATGTGTATATTAAATACAATAGTGGTCCTAGGACACTGCCTTGTGGGACACCAGCTTTAATATTCCGTTGAGTTGTGGTGAATGATTTATATTTAACACTGAAGCGTCTGGATATGAGGTAGGAGCTTAACAGTTGGTGAACTGATGGTGGTAAGAGTGTTTTGATCTTAAATATTAGGCCTTCATGCCACACTTTATCAAATGCCTGTGATATATCCAGGAAGATTTCTGAACAGAATTTCTTTTCCTCAAATCCCTTTCTAATTTGTGCGGCTAATCTATGTACCTGTTCTATAGTACTGTGTCCAGATCGGAATCCAAATTGGTGTGATGGAATTACTCCTCTTCTTTTAATTTCTGGCATAATTTTGTGAGCAAGAATCTTTTCGAATACCTTAGAAAGCGAAGGCAGAAGACTTATTGGTCTGTAAGATTCGGCTTTGGTAACATCTTTGCCAGGCTTTTGAATCATTGTGATTGTCGAAACTTTCCAATGTGATGGAAAGTAGTCAATTCTGACTATAGCGTTGAATAAATGTGAAAGGTGAAGAAATGCTATACCAGGAATTTCTTTTAACATTTTAGTGGTGATTTCATCATGTCCTGGAGCTTTTTTATTTTGTAGTTGCTGAATCGTTCGCTGCACTAGTGTCTTTTTTATCCTAATTGGTCGAATTCTTGAATAGTCATTGCGTATGGCTGGAAGTGGTGATGAATTATCATTGTTATGAGGTGAGAAAACCTGCTCCAAGTGATCGGCAAAAATATTAGCTTTCTCTTTATCACTTCTTTCCCATTTACCACTTTCAAGTCTAATAGGCGGCTCGTGCAATTGTGGCCTTTTTAGTGCTTTTGTTGCTCTCCATAGAGAGTAATTATTTTCAGCAGTGGGTGAGAGCTCAAGAAGATACTTTTTGAATTTTGCTTGTGATGAATCTGTAAGAATTTTTTTAAGTTTTCTACTTGCATTATCTAATAATTTCTTTGCTACAGGAGATCTCGATTCTTGCCACTTTCTTCGTAGTCTTCTCTTTTCTGTTAATGCTTGTTCTATTTCCGGTCCAGATATTTTTTCTTGGTCACTTGTTTGAGTTCGTGGTGTTGATGCCAGAGCTGCGTTTTTTAGAATTTCAGTGAGTTTATCAATAGCTTTGTCGATGTCAGATTTACTTTTTAATGGAATTTTTATGTCAATATGTGAGCTAATGTATTTTTTATAGCTAAGCCAATTTGTTTTACTATTTGTTAAAAATGTATTTATAGCTTGAAAAATTTTCTATCGGGCCGTACATAGTTACATAATTTCGCAAATGTAATAAACTATGAACATCATTTACATATTTTAAACCATAAAACTGTGGAAATAGTTCCACAAATTGATGAATTAACAATTGGGCATTGTTGACATTGTTATTTGATTTAGATTCGTCAGATAAAAGTCTTAAGGTCGGCCCAGAATTGGGGCTTTAATCGATAGCGTTAACTTAAAAAAGTTTTAACATATGGAAATCAATGTAAGCGAACACAATACCAGCAGTTAAAGCTAGGCGAAAAAAACGTCAGCGCTGGCTTTCAACAAGTTGAAAAATGAACGCCAGCGCTAGACTATTTTAATATTGGTGAAAAATCAATTTTTTGGGAGGCAAAAACGTGGCAAAATACAAAATATAAAGTTAAAGCTATCGATTAAAGCCCCAATTCTGCGCCAGCCTTTAGACTTGTAATTAATAGACCATGTGGTAATATTTGTCTACACTTATTTTAGTTTTTAAAAATAGCATTCCTGTATATAAAAAAAAATCTGAACTCAGTTGCATCGCACAATTTCTTTAAAATTTCGTGGTTTTCTAGCAAATTCCATTGGCGTAAGTGCTGCTAGCACAACATATTCTTGTGACATACTATCAACATTATTTTTATTAAAACTGTCTAAAATCAAAGTCAAAATTCTCTTTGAAATACCTAAATCCACCAAATGCATTACATCAATTGGAAACTGAGTAACCATTTTATTTCCAGCTTTTTCTAAGACCGTGCTATTTGGATTATTATGATGTTGTAAACTATCAGTTCTGGTATAGAAACTTTCATCTGTACGAAGTGTGCCAGGAATTATGTTATACACAGGAGTATGCTGAAATCTAAATCCAATTTGACAACATTCGTGGCAACCGTGGTTGGAATTATGATTTTTAACTGATTTGCAAAATGCTTTAGCTGGTGCATCGCAAATAATAGCTCTTAAAATAATTTTTTTTTCTGTTTACTCGGTCCTATTAAAATCCCACAATTTTTTAACATATGTATTTCGTTGCATAAATCCTGCAAAAATAAATCTATCGAAATAGGATGACCTGCCCCAGCCCAAGCTCCAACTAGAGATGGTGGTATATTTTTTTTATTTGCAAATCCACCTAAAACTGGCCAAATTGTTTTTTTAGAACTTTTATACAAAGGTAGTCCATCAATGTTCAAATCACATACATTTTAATCTTTAGTTTACAAAAAATCGTAATTACATCTTTGTATTGCTTTTGATACACCCGCATGTAAATATTTTCCAGATGGAAGTGGAACTTTTTGGAAGTTTTAAATCGAATTCTCGTAATATAATCAACAATTCTCTAACTTGAATAGTAGATATCCCATGCCGTAAAACCCAGCGTGCAAGTGTTAGTCTTAAAAGACTATCTTTTATATTTCCATTTTCATCATCTAAAAAACTAAAAGTATCATCTATGATTTCCTCTTCTTCTTCAAAATTCAGTTCGTCCATAAAGGCATTATTGTCATCATTTAAAAATGTTTCACCACTTTCTACGTTTAAAAATGTTTCACCACTTTCTTCGAACTCTCCGAAATTATTTGCATTATATGCAATTTTCATTTGCTTCTCTTGCAATTAATCTTCGACAGAATATTTTTCCATAATCCTGGTAAAGTTATTTTGGTTTCATAAGTTTATTATAATATATATATATTAAATTTTTTATCTATATCATGCTCGTGCAGTTAATATAAATCATAAATGAAGTAAAGGATAAATAAATACCACCAGTGAAAGAAGAAAAAAAGCCATTCAGAGAACAAATAAACTACATATGTATTTATTTATTTATTTCTAGCTTAATACAAGCAATACATAGTACTTAAAAAATAGTGTTCTTAATAATTAATTAAATTATCACGTCAGTGCTGTTAATATATGCAAATATAAATATAGTTACAAAAAACTAAAGTATTAAAAAGTTACAATTAAGTTATAGTAGCAAATTAACTATAAATTTAGAATTATAAAAAATTGAAAAATAGTTGCGTCCAAACAAAATTAAAAATAAAAGTATTAAAATTTACTTTACAAACTTAACAATTTGACAATTTCATATGTATAAAAAGTAACAGAATAATAAAAGGTATTTAATATGTATATGAATTACATAGTTATATAATTAGTGCTATTAAAAATTTATAGATACACTTGTAGAAGAATGGGGAAGAATTGGAAATAGTAGTGATTAAGGGAATATATGGAGGGATAAAAAAATAAAAAAATATGTATTCAAGTATTCCGTCTGGTATAGGTTAACGCATGTCTCAATGTTGATTTATTACTGTTGAAGTCGAATTCGTTTGAATTATGATTTGCTGTTCTAAGCATTCTAGTTATAGGTTCATTTTGACCATAGTCAGTACGGTGGATAGTTAAATTAAATATGGGAATTGACCTTAGATTTCGATTATTTATATTAAAAGAGATTTTCCGAAGTAGAGTCTGGCAGTCAATGTTCCCAGAGACCAACTCGTGAACGAAGATGGTATCGGCTATTTCACGTCTTTTATATAAAGGTAAAAGGTTGATGAGTTTTAGACGATCCTCGTATGGCGGCAAGTTATAAATATCTAACCAACCAAGACCACGTAGAGCGAATCGAATGAACCTACGCTGGACGGCCTCAATTCTGCGGATGTGAATTGCATGGTGAGGTGACCATACATGACTAGTGTACTCAAGAAGTGGTCTAACGAACGTCATATAGAGAGATTTAGTTACATAAGGATTGGAAAATTCCTTTGACCATCGCTTAACAAAACCCAGCATTTGGTTAGATCTCCGGATAATGCTATCAAGGTGAGATCGGAAGTTGAGCTCACTATCACATATGACGCCTAGATCACGAATTGATTCAACTCTATTTACGAGTGCTTTGTTAATGTAGTAGTTTCTTGGTGATGAATGTATACGCTTCCGAGAGTAAGTGATAGTTTGGCATTTATCCACATTAAGTACTAGAAAGTTTTTTTGGCACCAGATGGAAAAGTTATTCAGGTCATTCTGTATATGGTGAGAATCAGAAGGTGATGTAATCTGTCTGTAAATTTTCATATCATCCGCGTATACTAACAGGTCACATATTTTGATGACATGATCAACATCATTTACAGATAGAATAAATATTAACGGCCCCAAATGGCTACCTTGTGGGACTCCAGAAGTCGGCTTAATAGGGTTAGAAATAGAGGATCTAAATAGGACATTATATTGTCGATCACATAAATAAGATTCCACCCACTGTATGAATAGTGGATTAAAACCAAGAGCTTTGAGTTTGAAGAGAATAATTTTGTGAGAAATTTTGTCGAAAGCTTTACTGAAGTCGGTCGAGACAACATCAATCTCTTTACCATCTTCCAGCTCACCTAAGGCGTTCGAGACAAAAGCAGTCAAGTTGGTTGTTGTAGACCTTCCCTTGAGAAAGCCATGCTGTGCTTCAGAGAAAAGAGGTTTACAATGAAAGTACATTGAGTCGTATACGATACTCTCAAAAAGTTTGGGGATACAGGAAAGTTTAGCTATAGGTCTGTAGTTGGAGACGTCGCCTTTGCAACCTTTTTTATGTATAGGAATAATGTATGAGTTCTTCCACAATTTGGGAAACCTACCATGCAAAATAGATAGCCGGAAAAGAGAAGTAAGAGGTTGAGCGAGATTAGTTAAACATTTTTTTAAAACAACAGCAGGAAAACCATCAGGACCAGCAGAATAATCATCCTTTAGTTTTTTTATTTTGTCAATAACAGAAGCGATATCAATATCAACTGACACTAGAGAAGTCTGCGGACACGAGCCCATGTAGCTAAAATAATTTGCATCAGGTTCAATATTGCTATCCGAAAACGCCTGATTAAAGAAGTTTGCGAATAAATTAGCGATTATTTCGGGTTCAGCAGAAGATTGATCATCAAGTTTTAATATGGTAGGGTAACCATCTGATTTCCTTTTTAAATTAATAAATTGGTAAAAGCGTTTAGGATCAGATATTATATCTTGTTGCATTTTGTCGAGATAAGAGGAGTAGAGAGAGTCACATAAAACAGAGAAATTATTGTATGCTAAAAAATAAGCTGAGTGGTCTGATTCCGGTTTAGATTTTAGATATTTTTTCCATAATTTATTTCTCAGGTTTCGAAGCGAACATAGTTCTTTAGAGTACCAGGGTGGGGATGAGGAAACATTTTTACGGGGTAGGAAAGGAACAGTTTGAATGAAGCAGTTAAAGACAAGGGAGTAAAATTTTTTTAGAGCTAAATCCAGATCATTGGATAAATCCAAAATAAAATCAAAATTTATGGAGCTTAAGAGATTATTAAGTTCATCGAAATCCGTTTTTCTGAAATTAAAACTGTAAGACTTTTCCATGTCGAAAGTAATATTTTCATTAGCATATGATAACGTTAAGGATAATGGAGGATGGTGTGAGTCCAAAGTAGAAAGAAGGTGATTACTTTCGACTACGACACAGTTATCAACATCGGTCAAAAAGATAAGATCGAGTTGTCGATCAAGATATTTTTTAACACTGCTTGACTGGAATAAACCTGAATCCGCCAAGCGATCTGTAATTAAAATTTCTTTGTCCGATGTAGCATTAGCCGCGATATAATGAGACTCGTCTTCAGAAATGACCCAATTTAACCTTGGAAGATTGAAATCTCCTAATAGAATTATGTCGTCGGCCGGGTTAATGGCTTCATTCAAGATATCGATAGCGTCAACGACTGCTTCATACGCATCACTGTTTTGATTAGGGCGAATATAGCCCATATTTATTATAGAACATAAAGATTGAATGAAAAATGGAAGCATAAAAATGGTAAAAATTTATGAAATGCTTAATGAACATTATAAGAAAATTTTTATAAAACTTACCACTTAATTTTTTTTTTCTTAAATAGTTTTTTTCTAATTGCGGAATTGTCAAGATTAATGTCTTGACAGTTTTTGTCAAGATGATTTTTTAAAATATTTAATATTTTCTACCACCAGAATGCGCATTACAAGATTTTCACAGAAAAAATATGATCCCTCAAGTGGTAAACAACTGAAATAAGAATATAACAGATTACAGATCCCTTATCATTTCGTTATTCATAAGAATACTATGCAAAATACGAATCTCTTACACGTAAGGGTTCTGACATCGATGACAGAAAATCCGCTGGGGGTAGATAAATCATCATTTGAAAAAAAATATTGTTATATTTGTGCGAAAGGGGGCGCATGTATCGCTTTTAACAAATATTATTATTATTGTTACATTTCTCTCTCAGTAAGAAAATTATTTATAATCCTTTTTTTCATTTTTGTTGAGTTTTAAGTTTTTATGGCCATGAGAATTTTAATTTTGCTTAAAGAAAAAATTCATTTTGCGAAGAATAGAAAAATTCAATCTAGAGAATTTTTTTATATGATGTGAATTTTTTTTTTTTTATTTTACTTTTTTATATTAAATTTTTTTTGTTTTTTTTTTAAAAAAAACAATTTTTAATGTTAATTTGAATAATTAAAAGATAAAGTTTCAATGTAACACATTAAGGCTGGAGGAGCGCACTTTCCTGTTTTATAGAGGAATTGTTTTGCCCATTTTATACAAAACCAGTGAACATTTTATTCCACGAAATTTTTATAACATATCAAGAATATATAAATTTCACGGATAGGTGTTTTACTCTTTTAATTTTCCACCTCATTTACCTGACTAAACCCTTACATATTTTGATATTTTTTTTTCTACAGAATAAAGATGGAATATATTTTTCAAGGATGGATGTTTTACATTTTTGATATTTGTTATCCATTTTCTAATAATTAAATTTTTATATAATTACCTCTTTTTTTCAAAAATTTTTTGGAAGTAAATTTGTGGATTTTAGTGTAGCTAGTCTCTGATAGGGAACTTTGAGCGCTGAAGTCAATTTTAAAAAGTTTTATTGTCAATGAAAGCTCTTTATTTGTTTGTGTGTGTTTCAAATTATTGTTTATTGCAATTCTGATTTTTTTATGAATGATGCTTCGTACGTACATACATATGGATGGATGTATAGTATATAGATAATATCCCTGTTTTTTTGTAGACGGGTATGTTGTATTGCAAAATTTTACATTGAAAACAACAACAATTTGTTGGCAAAAAAATGAGAATTACAGTAGTTATTTATATATCGCAAATGAATTGTAATTGATAAATAGTTAATAATATGACATGTAGATGGCTCTGTCGTCAATATTACATTTTATTTCATTTATTTCAAATACATTGGACAAAAAAGGCCTATGTTTTTTTTTACATTAAAAAATAGCAATTTATTAAAGAAAAAAGGCAAGTTTTATATTTTTTAAGACATTTAATGATTTTTTTTTACGTTTATAAAACTCAAAGTTAATGTGATTTAAAAAAAAATTATCAGCTGATAAATTCAACTGTGTATGAAATAAAAAAAAATTTTCGCCTCCTATGTTGAGTGGATCGTTTTTTTGCAAAAATTTTGCAATACAATATACCCGTCTACAAAAATCTTTACATTTTTTGTTTTTCAGATAAAATGTATGAGATTCAGCCCAATCAATCCAGGGGTGCCAGAGCAAATCCCAGATGAAAATATGGCCATTCATCATTTCATCCAGGATAATATACTTATTGATATGTCATTAAAAAAATAGAATAACCCCCAATATATCTGATCAGATATTGATGGGTAACGTAATTAATTTTACTTTCCCTTTATATTATAGAATTTAAATTATTTTATATCATATATACATATATATATATATATATATATATAAACAAATAAAATTATATATATTATATAAAATAATTGTAAATTCAATATCCTTTGTATGTAAAATGAATTACGTTACCCATCAATATCTGGTCAAGCAATAATAGATGTAATATATCTATTATTGCTTCACCAGTAATATATAGATTATATTATCAACTCGTTTCCAAAAATCAAAATTTGGTGGATAATTTTATCATCACACATATCTAAAAACATATACATTATATGGCAACGCCGCATTCCTATAAACACATCAAATAATGTATTACAAACGCATACACCCGAAAAATATAAAAGCTCTTTTTCAGAAAAAACATTGGTATGACGTGACGTCACGATTCCGGCTTTTTTCTGACGCTCCTCGACCCTTAATATAAAAAATTTATTAAATTATGTTTTATATTAATTACGAAAAAATTTTAACATTAATAATAAACCCAGCAAACATGTATTCAATGACATACCCATGAATCACCAAAGACATGTCTTTAAGACAGACCCAAGACAGACTGCTGACATCGCCATACAAATGTCACAAGTCGTCATGCATGACATGTCTTGAGTTTGTCTTGCATGACGTGTCTTGGGTTTGTCTGGCAAGACGTGTATTATGTTTGTCCTTGTGGGAAAAAAATTCATATTATATATGAAAATCACTATTTTTTATTTAAAAACTAATAAAATACATTTAAAACTAATCAATAAAAACTTTTAACAGTAATTATAAGTCAAAATATGACTGAAAAAAAATGTAATTAAAGAAATTCACAATTTTTTTTCCGCAAGACAAATACAATACATTACTGTCTGACACTGAATAAAAAAGATATACAAAAAATAGAAGTTTTTTTAGTTTTTGTAATAGTCACCAGAGTCCTAACCATCGCATAGAATGAAATATTTTATTTCGAAAAATATTGTATATCTATCTCTTTCTTTCTAATACATTTTAAATTACCCAAGACATACTAGTGACATGTCTGGGGTCTGTCATGCAAGACAGAATTTTTGTTGGGAAGTATATTAATTTATTTAGTCTTAAGGTACTTTCACATTATCAGATTTTTCAGACGACTGGTCGTCTGAAAAATCGTATGGAAAATCGTACGCAAAAGTTTTTTGCCTTCACACTATCAGACAAAAATATTAAAAATTTGTGGAAACTAAACTTCACATTTGGTACTATTTACTTTTAACTTATAAATATGGATGCTGAAAATAATTTAATTATTATTGGATTATGTGCAACAATTATTGGAATTATTGCACGGAAAAATATTAGAAAAAACCGGCGTAATCAAAAATATAAAAATCGGCTTCTGAGACGGGAAATTCCAGAAAGAGATTTATCAAGTCTTTTGTTTGATGAACTTAGAATTGAAGATCCAAAGGCATTCTTGAATTTTTCAAGAATGCGTGAATCTACTTTTGATTTTCTTTCTTTCTTTCTTCCACACAATATATAACTTTCACACAACAAATTTTTGTATTTTGTTAGCTGTCAAAATTGTCGGCTGGAAAATCGTTTGAAAATGCAAACAAGACGATTTTTTAAACGACATAGCATGCGACAAATATTTTTAACTTCACACTATACGATTATTCATCCGAGAAAAAATCGTCTGAAAAATCTGATAATGTAAAAGGCACTTTAGCAAAATATGACGATGACTGTTTTCATTAAGGAACAAGATGAGAAGAAGGACTTTCAACACACGGTATTTAACGTTAGATTATCGGTGTTTCCAATACAACGTTATTTTTTTTTTTTCAAATGATGCATATAATGTTAATTATATATATACAAAATCATATAATACATATACATATATATTACATACAATATTTTTTTTGGATATTTGGATATCTGGATATTTTTTTGTAAGATTACGAGAACACCTGTTTTTGGTGTCTGAGATATTTTGATATTTTTTTACCTTTTATGTCTGTACTGAATATTTCATGTTTTTACGTTTATTTTACATATTTATATAATCTGGTAGCACTGAAATAATTTAAACAAATATTGTTAAAAATTAGAATTGGCAAAATTTAAAGAAAAATAAGTAAATATCTAATAATACTAATTTTAAACTATAATACTAATTTTAATAAACAACAATCCACGTCAATACAACACAAAACTAAATTTAAAATGTCAAAACAGCTAATTTCTGACAGTAGTATTTTGACATATACATATATCCAAATATCAAAATATTTTTTTGTAAAAAAATTGACAGTATCGAGATACTTAAATATTTTTTGAACCAATCAAAACTCGTTATTTCGTATCAAAATATCCAAATATCCAGAAAAAATATATTGGTCGTGAAAAGCACTATATTGTAATATGCGAATAAGGAGACATGGTTACAATATCATTATTCATTTGCAGGCAGGACTAAATTTGCTTCATTATTTTTATATATTTATATGTTTATGGTTCAATTCCCATCAGAGAATATTTTTTTAAATTATTTTTTTTTTTACTTTTTTTTTAAACCATTTTTAAACAAATTAATTTAATTTTCAACTTTATATACAGGGTGTCCCGGTTTGGGATGCTAATCCGTTAAGGGGTTGTTCCTTGGTTCATTATAAGCAAAAAATCGTACGGAAGGGGGAGGAGTGCATTTTCAACACCCACTGAGCTACAGGGTGTTTTAAAAAAGTCCTTCGGAGAAGTAGGTACAAGCACTTATTCAATTATAACTTCTAGCGTTATACTTCTAGCGTTATATACAGGGTGTCCCGGTTTGGGATGCTAATCCGTTAAGGGGTTGTTCCTTGGTTCATTATAAGCAAAAAATCGTACGGAAGGGGGAGGGGTGCATTTTCAACACCCACTGAGCTACAGGGTGTTTTAAAAAAGTCCTTCGGAGAAGTAGGTACAAGCACTTATTCAATTATAACTTCTAGCGTTATACTTCTAGCGTTATATACAGGGTGTCCCGGTTTGGGATGCTAATCCGTTAAGGGGTTGTTCCTTGGTTCATTATAAGCAAAAAATCGTACGGAAGGGGGAGGGGTGCATTTTCAACACCCACTGAGCTACAGGGTGTTTTAAAAAAGTCCTTCGGAGAAGTAGGTACAAGCACTTATTCAATTATAACTTCTAGCGTATTGAACCTAGAATATAACTAGGCGCATTTGATAGACAATTAATTTACCTTTATTTAGATGTTACCGTTATTTTCACCGGTTGCTAGGTCTGCGTTAAATTGCGTTAAAGTTATTCTTTTTTCAAAAAAAAATAATCAGATTTTGGAAAAATGCCAGTTTTCTCAAAATTTTGCCGGGTGTAAATTTTTTTTTTAATTTGATTTGGATGCGTATACACCAAGTTACGAAAATATTACCTATAAAATTAGCAAATTATGTAAAAGCAGTTATATTAATACACAATTGTAAAAAAGAATATATTCAATCAAATACACAATTAACAACAAATAATGAATTTCACAACTACAGAATGAGATACAGAAACGAAATTAGAAATAATACATCAATTTTTTCAGGTTTTAGAACAAAAGATTTAGTATGTAATTATGTAAACTTCTACAATAGTATTCCAAATGTATTTAAATCAAAAGATAAAAATTATTTTAAGAAATCAATAGAAAAAGAAATAATCCATAAATTTTGTGATAATACCAATTACCTAGTACTTGAAAATCTATGGCAGTAAAGTAAATTTTAATTCTCCTTATAAATTTTCATAAATATTTTCACTACTCTAAAATTATACAATTCGCCTATTTATAAGATTTACAATATAATGCATGTATAGCTCTAAAAACATAAATTGTATGTACTGAGCATAATAAGAAATAAATAAATATATACAGGGTGTCCGGGTTTGGGATGCTAATCCGTTAAAGATCTTCACCGGTTGCTAGGTCTGCGTTAACTTGCGTTAAAGTTATGATTTTTTCAAAAAAATAATAATCAGATTTTGGAAAAATGCCAGTTTTCTCAAAATTTTGCCAAGTTTAATTTTTTTTTTAATTTGATTTGAATGCGTCATAGTGTTACCTACGAAATCGCCATACAAAGCTTTTACCTGCGACTTCTGATTTGCCCAGTAGAAAGGTAACAAAAAAACGTCCTTTAATTGTGTTAAAATAAAAAATAATAAAAAAAATTGGTTTCGATTAAAATAATTTTATTTCAAAGTATTATTTAAATAATTTTACCATTATAGGATTATAGCAGTTGCCCAGTGACCTCCTCCCACCTGAATGCAAGCAAGTGCTCGTTTTTGTATTGATCTTGTCATATCAAGAGTTGGTAATTGGTCTCTAATTTTTGCGCTGCTACTTCAATTCGTGCCTTCAATTCTAATGTTGTTATTTCGGTTGCATACACCTCTTCTTTCATCGTCCCCCAAACATAAAAGTCCATAAATGTTAGGTCTGGGGATCTTGGGCCATTTCTTTCTATCCAACGATTTCTGTAGTTTTCATTTAACCATTTTGGTATAAATGTGTTCGCCTTTGTACAAGGGGAACATCTTCTAGCAATGCTGGCAATTCATTTTGAAAAAATTTCGCCTTACCTGCTGGTAATATCTCCTGCACAGCTGTTGTGTGGAAAGGGTGCAATCTCTCCTGGTGTAATACTCTTGAAATTAGTTGTCTTGACAAATTTAATTGAGAAGAAAGTCGGCGTATACTTATTGTAGGATCTCCTCTTACTGCTCTAAGTATACATTCATTTAATTCTACTGTCCCACGTTGTGTTGAATGACCTTCATTACAATTATATGTTGCTCTTCCTGTCTCTCGTAATCTTCTGTGAATACTTGAAAATACTCTAAAATCAGGAACGCGTCGTGCATGATATCTAATAGAATACCATACGCTTCTCGTGCAGCCAAAGCATCACCATCAGCCAATCCATAGAAGTAGTGTATGTCTGCATACCCCAGATTTGAATATTCTGCCATTTTTTCTTCCTTGTTTTATTTTTTTATAATATCGCACTTGTTTGTTTAAATTTAAACTGAATAAGTCACATAGTAAGCACACTTGTTTTATACACAATTATTTTATAAAAAGAGGTAATCGCTTACTTTATTGCAAGTTTACCAACCTTAAAACTTAAATTTTAAGTTTTTTTAATTACTTAGAAATTAGTGTCGGCAAGTTTTAAAAGCGTAACTACAACTACCTCCAATAAATTATTCTAAAAAAACCACATTTAACTTAAGTACCTGAATTTTTCAATTCAAATACCTGATATGGCAACGTTTTTTTGTTACCTTTCTACTGGGAAAACCAGAAGTCGCAGGTAAAAGCTTTCTATGGCGATTTCGTAGGTAACACTATGGCGCATCCAAATCAAATTAAAAAAAAATTTACACCCGGCAAAATTTTGAGAAAACTGGCATTTTTCCAAAATCTGATTTTTTTTTTTGAAAAAATCATAACTTTAACGCAATTTAACGCAGACCTAGCAACCGGTGAAAGTTTTCATTTAACCATTCCGTAACAATTCGGCCATAGTGACTTGGAGCGCCATCTTGTTGGTATAAATGTGTTCGCCTTTGTACAAGGGGAACATCTTCTAGCAATGCTGGCAATTCATTTTGAAAAAATTGCAATTATTCTGCACTGTTTAATCTTGGTGGCAGAAAAAAAGGTCCAATGAACATATCACCAATCACACCAGCCCACACGTTTGTGCTAAATCCATGCTGAAATGATCTCGTTTTTGTTGTATGCGGATTTTCACTTGCCCATTCGTGTAAGTTATGAAAATTTGTAATTCCATTTCTGGTGAACTGCGACTCATCGACCCATAAGATATTTGATGTAAATGTGTAATCGTCGATATGTCTGACCATCGGCCAGTTGCAAAATTCCACTCGCTTCGCCTTACCTGCTGGTAATATCTCCTGCACAGCTGTTGTGTGGAAAGGGTGCAATCTCTCCTGGTGTAATACTCTTGAAATTAGTTGTCTTGACAAATTTAATTGAGAAGAAAGTCGGCGTATACTTATTGTAGGATCTCCTCTTACTGCTCTAAGTATACATTCATCTAATTTTACTGTCCGACTTTGTGTTGAATGACCTTCATTACAATTATATGTTGCTCTTCCTGTCTCTCGTAATCTTCTGTGAATACTTGAAAATACTCTAAAATCAGGAACGCGTCGTGCATGATATCTAATAGAATACCATACGCTTCTCGTGCAGCCAAAGCATCACCATCAGCCAAAGCATCACCATCAGCCAATCCATAGAAGTAGTGTATGTCTGCATACTCCAGATTTGAATATTCTGCCATTTTTTCTTCCTTGTTTTATTTTTTTATAATATCGCACTTGTTTGTTTAAATTTAAACTGAATAAGTCACATAGTAAGCACACTTGTTTTATACACAATTATTTTATAAAAAGAGGTAATCGCTTACTTTATTGCAAGTTTACCAACCTTAAAACTTAAGTTTTAAGTTTTTTTAATTACTTAGAAATTAGTGTCGGCAAGTTTTAAAAGCGTAACTACAACTACCTCCAATAAATTATTCTAAAAAAAACCACATTTAACTTAAGTACCTGAATTTTTCAATTCAAATACCTGATATGGCAACGTTTTTTTGTTACCTTTCTACTGGGAAAACCAGAAGTCGCAGGTAAAAGCTTTCTATGACGATTTCGTAGGTAACACTATGACGCATCCAAATCAAATTTAAAAAAAATTTACACCCGGCAAAATTTTGAGAAAACTGGCATTAATTCTGATAAGATTTCCAAAATCTGATTTTTTTTTTTGAAAAAATCATAACTTTAACGCAATTTAACGCAGACCTAGCAACCGGTGAAAGTTTTCATTTAACCATTCCGTAACAATTCGGCCATAGTGACTTGGAGCGCCATCTTGTTGGTATAAATGTGTTCGCCTTTGTACAAGGGGAACATCTTCTAGCAATGCTGGCAATTCATTTTGAAAAAATTGCAATTATTCTGCACTGTTTAATCTTGGTGGCAGAAAAAAAGGTCCAATGAACATATCACCAATCACACCAGCCCACACGTTTGTGCTAAATCCATGCTGAAATGATCTCGTTTTTGTTGTATGCGGATTTTCACTTGCCCATTCGTGTAAGTTATGAAAATTTGTAATTCCATTTCTGGTGAACTGCGACTCATCGACCCATAAGATATTTGATGTAAATGTGTAATCGTCGATATGTCTGACCATCGGCCAGTTGCAAAATTCCACTCGCTTCGCCTTACCTGCTGGTAATATCTCCTGCACAGCTGTTGTGTGGAAAGGGTGCAATCTCTCCTGGTGTAATACTCTTGAAATTAGTTGTCTTGACAAATTTAATTGAGAAGAAAGTCGGCGTATACTTATTGTAGGATCTCCTCTTACTGCTCTAAGTATACATTCATCTAATTTTACTGTCCGACTTTGTGTTGAATGACCTTCATTACAATTATATGTTGCTCTTCCTGTCTCTCGTAATCTTCTGTGAATACTTGAAAATACTCTAAAATCAGGAACGCGTCGTGCATGATATCTAATAGAATACCATACGCTTCTCGTGCAGCCAAAGCATCACCATCAGCCAATCCATAGAAGTAGTGTATGTCTGCATACCCCAGATTTGAATATTCTGCCATTTTTTCTTCCTTGTTTTATTTTTTTATAATATCGCACGTGTTTGCTTAAATTTAAACTGAATAAGTCACATAGTAAGCACACTTGTTTTATACACAATTATTTTATAAAAAATATAAATAAAAAAAAGTTTTTTAAAAATACTTTCCCTTAAAGAAATATTCAACTAAAAAGTAATAAACAAGCAAATAATACCACATCAATGTACTTTCCCGTTGAGTTTAAGCCACTGTCAGCAATAGTAAGGGTAAGTAGACCTCCTTATAATGGCCTTAATTCTGATAAGATCTACTTTCCCTTACTACTGCTGACAGTGGCTTAAACTCTACGGGAAAGTACATTGATGTGGTATTATTTGCTTGTTTATCTGTGAATACTGTGAGCAGTAGTAGTTTATCTGTGAATACTTGATACTTGATGGTGCCCCACATTACCCCGTTTTGGGCCCGAGATGACTCAAGGCGGCCTCCGGATTACTCCCCATTGAGATGTACTGTTGGAGACCTTTTATTTGATACCCCAGATGATTTTTGTATGATGGGGCCCTACATTGCCCCCGTTTTAACCCCTACATGACTCACGACGCCCCACGAAATACTCCCCATTGAGATGTACACTTCAAAACCTTTCATTTGATACCCCACATGATTTTTTGTATAATGGTACCCAACAATGCCGCCGTTTTGGGCCAGGCATGGCCCACGGCGCCCCCCCGAACTACGCCATTGAGATGTACTCGGCAAGACCTTTTATTTGATACCCCACAAGCTTTTTTTGGTACATATAAAAATTTAAGCAGCCCTCCGTGCCTCTTCCCCCTGATCAAAAAGGCCCTTAATTTATAGGGCACCAATCATCTGATGACACGAACTCAACTTCCAAATTGGAGCTCAATCGGTCCAGCCCTTTAAGAGTTATGGCCAGGTGAGGAGATACCGACATAACGACATACAGGAAATGTGAATTCATAAAAGGAAAAGTAATAAATATACTGGAGGTGTAAATTTATAAAAGGGAAAGTAATAAATTTTACATTTTTTGTAAAATTTTTAATTTTCTGTTAGATTTCGCATTTTGCAATAAATTTTACATTTCTTTAAAAATTTTACATTCTCTGTTAAATTTACATTTTCTGTTATATTTACATCTTCTGTTAAATTTTAAATTTTTTGTTATATGTACATATATTACATTTCCTGTCAAATTAACAATTTCTGTTAAATTTACATCTGCTATTAAATTTTACAATTTCTGTTAAATTTTACATTTTTCTGTTAAATTTTACACTTTCTGTTAAATTTACATTTTTCTGTTAAATTTTAAATTTTCTGTTAGATTTCGCATTTTGCAATAAATTTTACATTTCTTTTAAAATTTTACATTTTCTGTTAAATTCGCATTTTCTGTTATATTTACATCTTCTGTTAAATTTTAAATTTTTTGTTATACATATGTACATATATTACATTTCCTGTCAAATTAACAATTTCTGTTAAATTTACATCAGCTATTAAATTTAACAATTTCTGTTAAATTTTACATTTTTCTGTTAAATTTTACACTTTCTGTTAAATTTACATTTTCCTGTTAAATTTTAAATTTTCTGTTAAATTCTACATTTTCTGTTAAATTTTACATTTTCTGTTAATTTACATTTTCTGTTAATTTTAACATTAACATTTTCATTTTCTCTTAACTGGGGCCCGTTTGACCTATGGACTAAGCAACAAGATGTACTCTTCACGAACTTTCATTTGATACCCAAACTGATTTTTTTGATTTTGGGCCCCACTTGACCCACGGCAATCCCCGGACTACCACCCATTGAGATTAACTCTTCAAGACCCTTCATTTGATACCCCATATGATTTTTTGTATTACAGGGCCCAACATTGCCCCCGTTTTGGGCCCAACATTGCCCCCGTTTTGGGCCCAACATCGCCCCCGTTTTGGGCTTGACATGACCCACGGCGCCCCCGGACTACCACCCAATGTGATGTGCTCGTCAAGACCTTTCATTTGATACCCCACATGGTTTTTTGTATTATGGACCCTACATTGACCCCGTTTTGGGCCTGACATGACCCACGGCGCCCCCCAGACTACCGCTCAATGAGATGTACTCGTCAAGACCTTTCATTTGATACCCCACATGATTTTTCGTATTATAGGGGCCAACATTGCTCCCGTTTTGAGCCCGAAATGACCCACGGCGCCCACCGGACTACCGTCCAATGAGATGTACTCGTCAAGACCTTTCATTTGATACCCCACATGGTTTTTTGGTACATTCAAAAATTAAACGGCCCTCCGCACCCACTTCCCACTCATCAAAAAGGCCTGTTAATTTCTGTTAAATTTACATCTGCTATTAAATTTTACAATTTCTGTTAAATTTTACATTTTTCTGTTAAATTTTACTTTCTGTTATAGTTACATTTTCCTGTTAAATTTTAAATTTTGTGTTAAATTCTACATTTTCTGTTAAATTTTTCATTTTCTGTTAAATTTACATTTTCTGTTAATTTTAACATTTAACATTTTCATTTTCTGTTAACTGGTTTTGGGCCCGTTTGACCTATGGACTAAGCAACAAGATGTACTCTTCACGAACTTTCATTTGATACCCAAAATGATTTTTTTGATTTTGGGCCCCACTTGACCCACGGCAATCCCCGGCCTACCACCCATTGAGATCAACTCTTCAAGATCCTTCATTTGATACCCCATATGATATTTTGTATTATAGGGCCCAACTTTGCCCCCGTTTTGGGCCCGACATGACCCACGGCGCCCCCGGACTACCATCCAATGTGATGTGCTCGTCAAGACCTTTCATTTGATACCCCACATGTTTTTTTGTATTATGGACCCCACATTGCCCCGTTTTGGGCCTGACATGACCCACGGCGCCCCCCAGAATACCGCTCAATGAGATGTACTCGTCAAGACCTTTCATTTGATACCCCACATGTTTTTTTGTATTATGGACCCCACATTGCCCCCGTTTTGGGCCCGACATGACCCATGGCGCCCCCGGAATACCACCCAATGTGATGTGCTCGTCAAGACCTTTCATTTGATACCCCACATGTTTTTTTGTATTATGGACCCCACATTGCCCCGTTTTGGGCCTGACATGACCCACGGCGCCCCCCAGAATACCGCTCAATGAGATGTACTCGTCAACACCTTTCATTTGATACCCCACATGATTTTTTGTATTATGGGGCCCCACATTGCCCCGATTTGGGCCCGTCATGACCCATGGCGCCCCCCGGACTACAATCCAATGAGATGTACTCGTCAAGACCTTTCATTTGATATCCCACATGGTTTTTTTGGTACATTCAAAAATTAAACGGCCCTCCGCGCCCCCGTCCCCTAATCAAAAAGGCCCCAAATTTATATGGTACCAAGCCATTGATGACACGAGCTGAACTTCCAAATTTGAGCTCAATCGGTCAAGCCGTTTAAGAGTTATGGCCAGGTGAGGAGATATATATATATATATATATATATATATATAAATATATATACCTATATACTGGAAGTGAGGATTCATAAAAGGGAAAGTAAAAAGAGGTAATCGCTTACTTTATTGCAAGTTTACCAACCTTAAAACTTAAGTTTTAAGTTTTTTTAATTACTTAGAAATTAGTGTCGGCAACTTTTAAAAGCGTAATTACAACTACCTCCAATAAATTATTCTAAAAAAAAGCCACATTTAACTTAAGTACCTGAATTTTTCAATTCAAATACCTGATATGGCAACGTTTTTTTGTTACCTTTCTACTGGGAAAACCAGAAGTCGCAGGTAAAAGCTTTCTATGGCGATTTCGTAGGTAACACTATGACGCATCCAAATCAAATTAAAAAAAAAGTTTACACCCGGCAAAATTTTGAGAAAACTGGCATTTTTCTAAAATCTGATTATTTTTTTTTGAAAAAATCATAACTTTAACGCAATTTAACGCAGACCTAGCAACCGGTGAAAGTAACAGTAACATAGAAATAAAGGTAAGTCAATTGTGTATCAAACGCGCCTAGTTTGGATATTCTAGGTTCAATACGCTAGAAGTTATAATTGAATAAGTGCTTGTACCTACTTCTCCGAAGGACTTTTCTAAAACACCCTGTAGCTCAGTGGGTGTTGAAAATGCACCCCCTTCCATACGCTTTGTTGCTTATAATGAACCAAGGAACCACCCCTTAACGGATTAACATCCCAAATCGGGACACTCTGTATATATGTATGTACATATGTTTGGGAAAATTCGTAATATATATATAATATAATCTCGTAGGTACGGAATCTCGTAAAAAACAGTAGAAAATTTCATTTCAATCTCGTAATATAAAATCTCGTAATTGAAAATCTTGTAAATGAAAATCTCGGCAATCAAGTAAATCTCATATATATATTTAATTAATTAAAATCAATCTAATGATTAAAAATTAAATATATTTCATAACTATATATAAATAAAAAAAACATAATAACTTATATACTAAATTGTAATGAAAACTTGGCAATAATTTTTTTTTAGTATGTACATATCATTTAATTTAATGCAACATTATATGCAATTAATTTCAAAAATTCAGTTTGATTAAGAACATTTCTTTTTTTAGGGCTTTTTTTAAAAAAAAAATCCCTTATGCTAACGCTTTTGTCCGTCTGTCTGTCCGTCTGTCTGTCCGTCTGTCTGTCCGTCTGTCTGTCCGTCTGTCCGTCCGGTGTAAACAATAAAAACCAGTTATTTCACATGGTTAATGTACACTCAGGTATATGATAGATAAACCGATGGAAAGCTTGATTTATTGAGAACGAGATGCAATTGATAGAATTTCAAAATTCGGCCGGTAGGTGGCGCAATTTGCATTTTGCCAAAACCTCTTTTCCGAATAAAAATTATAATTTTATATAGTAAATGTGCACCAAAAATGAAGTTTGACCACTCGTTGGAAAGGTATTTAAGAGTAGAATATTATGCCAGTAATCGTATTTCAAATTTCTACCGCTAGAGGCGTTGAAAACTAAATATATAAAATGTTAATTTTTAAAATGTGATTTTCAATAGTCAATAAGCCCAAAAATTAGGTTTAATGTTGCAACTGAAAGGTAGTAAGTAGTAATATAAAACCACAGTTGTTATAATTTTAAATTCTACCACTAGAGGGTGAAACATATAAATTATATTGTTTTTTAAAAATGTTATTCAACTTGGTGAATCTTTACCAAAAATGAAGGGAAAGCAAGCGCTGGAAAGCTAATATAAACTAAAATAAATCAGACATATTCATAATCTGATTTTTAGCCACTAGAGGGCAGTAAAATACAAGTAAAAAGTTGTAATTTAATATAGTAAATGTGCACCAAAAATTAAGTGTGACTACTCGTTGGAAAGATAGTTAAGAGTAGAATACGATGCCGTTAACTGTATTTCCAATTTCTACCGCTAGAGGCGCCAAATACTAAAATATGGAAAAAGAGTTTTCAAAATGTGTTTTCCAATTGTGAATAAGCTCCAAAAAATAGGTTTAATGTCGCATCTGAAATCTAGTAAGTAGTAGTATAAAATCACGAATAACAACATATACTCCAAATATGCATTTAGAGTAGTTGAATTTAAAAAAAGCCCGTAATTATAAAACTACTGATCAGTAGTTCGGCTGCGCGGCATTTTTTAGTACTTTTTTTAATTTTTTATTTTATGCAATATTTTTAATACTTTTTTTGTATATTCGACAGCTTTAATTTTTTCAATATTGCTTTTAGATAAAATTAGTTCTTTAGACAAATCACTAATTAACTTATACAATCCAGAATATCGTTTGCCTACTATTACTTTGAGACGACGATGTCAGGCTTCAACACTGTTCTGAGAGCGAGTAAATTTCATATTGGATGTACCAGCCACTGACCAAAATTCAGGTTCATATTGTGGTTTCCGACGTTTTTTATTACTGGAAATATAATATTCGGTGAACCAATTCCCAATTTTTTTTGCATCTTGATCATCAAAACTATTATATAGTTCATTATAATAAGCTTTTGATCATGCGTACTTGGATGCTAAATTCTTCTGAATTTCCATATTATACTAGACGCTCTTTTTGGTCTTTCCTCCAAATTATTTGACCAAAATGGAATAGGCATCCATTTTTATACATTGCCGAAGGAAAGTATTGTTTGCAAGCAGAAGCAATTGCTTTTCAAAATCACTTATTATTCTTTCCGGTTTAAAATTCATTTCATAATCAGACGGTAATTTTAAGAGCTGGAAAAAAAGTGTTCATAAGCTTCTTTAGTTTTCTTGCTCATTAAGCAGAATACTAATGGAACAACCTGGTATTCAATTTGACCGTGTTTTGATAAAAGTTGCCGCATAAGCGAGGGAACGACATCAAAAGTTCCATCTACAAGCCAGCAAGCTGCTTCCGACAATAATTTTAAAATAGATTTTGTGCCAAGAATAATATTTTTTCCTCCATTAAAATCAGATTCATGTAACACAAAAAGTTCTCCTACCAAATATTTTAAATTTTTGGGTATATTTATTTCTTCTAACGATGTTGGTTCTTTCATATTTGATGTACGAAACTTAAAAACTTAACAAAAAAGAAAAAAAGCTGCCAATTTGGAAGAGTGCTTCATATACCCTTTTGATCTACCTAGGATTTAGTGAAAACGAAGAATTAAATAAAAATTATGATTTTTACAAAACTCCCAGTGTGGTACAATTTAAAATTACAATCAAGTTTTTATAAATAAGTACTTGAATTTGTAATACTATATATGTATATATACTAAATACTCGAAATGTAATATACATAATTATGTTTTTATTCTATAAATTTCGAAATTTTTGCCCCTGTAAAATGAAGAGGGTTGAAGGTACGTGTCTCAATTTTGTATAGAAGGTGTAGGTGTATATTTTTGAGCAAATAATTTCTCATTTTTTCAATCCAGTCCCCCGCTGAGGTGCTGCAGCCTCTTTGATAAACTTATCCCCTCACCCATAATAAAAGGGAAAGGGGTAAAAATTTCGAATGGTTTCGAAAGATACCAATCTATTATACCAAGCTTACAAGATATAAGACCCTATCTGAAATGGGCTTTTTTTATAGTCATTTTAAGTTCCAAATATTTAATTTTCATAAACTATATAATAAATTTTGAAATTTAACATTTCTAAGTGATGTAGCTTAGAGGGGGTTGTAGGTAGGGAAATAAAACAAATATTGTTAAAAATTAGAATTGGCAAAATTTAAAGAAAAATAAGTAAATATCTAATAATACTAATTTTAAACTATAATACTAATTTTAATAAACAACAATCCACGTCAATACAACACAAAACTAAATTTAAAATGTCAAAACAGCTAATTTCTGACAGTAGTATTTTGACATATACATATATCCAAATATCAAAATATTTTTTTGTAAAAAAATTGACAGTATCGAGATACTTAAATATTTTTTGAACCAATCAAAACTCGTTATTTCGTATCAAAATATCCAAATATCCAGAAAAAATATATTGGTCGTGAAAAGCACTATATTGTAATATGCGAATAAGGAGACATGGTTACAATATCATTATTCATTGACAGGCAGGACTAATTTTGCTTCATTATTTTTATATATTTATATGTTTATGGTTCAATTCCCATCAGAGAATATTTTTTTAAATTATTTTTTTTTTTACTTTTTTTTTAAACCATTTTTAAACAAATTAATTTAATTTTCAACTTTATATACAGGGTGTTCCGGTTTGGGATGCTAATCCGTTAAGGGTTAAGGGGTTGTTCCTTGGTTCATTATAAGCAAAAAATCGTACGGAAGGGGGAGGGGTGCATTTTCAACACCCACTGAGCTACAGGGTGTTTTAAAAAAGTCCTTCGGAGAAGTAGGTACAAGCACTTATTCAATTATAACTTCTAGCGTTATACTTCTAGCGTTATATACAGGGTGTCCCGGTTTGGGATGCTAATCCGTTAAGGGGTTGTTCCTTGGTTCATTATAAGCAAAAAATCGTACGGAAGGGGGAGGGGTGCATTTTCAACACCCACTGAGCTACAGGGTGTTTTAAAAAAGTCCTTCGGAGAAGTAGGTACAAGCACTTATTCAATTATAACTTCTAGCGTATTGAACCTAGAATATCCAAACTAGGCGCATTTGATAGACAATTAATTTACCTTTATTTCGATGTTACCGTTATTTTCACCGGTTGCTAGGTCTGCGTTAAATTGCGTTAAAGTTATTCTTTTTTCAAAAAAAATAATCAGATTTTGGAAAAATGCCAGTTTTCTCAAAATTTTGCCGGGTGTAAATTTTTTTTTTAATTTGATTTGGATGCGTATACACCAAGTTACGAAAATATTACCTATAAAATTAGCAAATTATGTAAAAGCAGTTATATTAATACACAATTGTAAAAAAGAATATATTCAATCAAATACACAATTAACAACAAATAATGAATTTCACAACTACAGAATGAGATACAGAAACGAAATTAGAAATAATACATCAATTTTTTCAGGTTTTAGAACAAAAGATTTAGTATGTAATTATGTAAACTTCTACAATAGTATTTCAAATGTATTTAAATCAAAAGATAAAAATTATTTTAAGAAATCAATAGAAAAAGAAATAATCCATAAATTTAGTGATAATACCAATTACCTAGTACTTGAAAATCTATGGCAGTAAAGTAAATTTTAATTCTCCTTATAAATAAATATTTTCACTACTCTAAAATTATACAATTCGCCTATTTATAAGATTTACAATATAATGCATGTATAGCTCTAAAAACATAAATTGTATGTACTGAGCATAATAAGAAATAAATAAATATATACAGGGTGTCCGGGTTTGGGATGCTAATCCGTTAAAGATCTTCACCGGTTGCTAGGTCTGCGTTAACTTGCGTTAAAGTTATGATTTTTTCAAAAAAATAATAATCAGATTTTGGAAAAATGCCAGTTTTCTCAAAATTTTGCCAAGTTTAATTTTTTTTTTAATTTGATTTGAATGCGTCATAGTGTTACCTACGAAATCGCCATACAAAGCTTTTACCTGCGACTTCTGATTTGCCCAGTAGAAAGGTAACAAAAAAACGTCCTTTAATTGTGTTAAAATAAAAAATAATAAAAAAAATTGGTTTCGATTAAAATAATTTTATTTCAAAGTATTATTTAAATAATTTTACCATTATAGGATTATAGCAGTTGCCCAGTGACCTCCTCCCACCTGAATGCAAGCAAGTGCTCGTTTTTGTATTGATCTTGTCATATCAAGAGTTGGTAATTGGTCTCTAATTTTTTGCGCTGCTACTTCAATTCGTGCCTTCAATTCTAATGTTGTTATTTCGGTTGCATACACCTCTTCTTTCATCGTCCCCCAAACATAAAAGTCCATAAATGTTAGGTCTGGGGATCTTGGGCCATTTCTTTCTATCCAACGATTTCTGTAGTTTTCATTTAACCATTTTGGTATAAATGTGTTCGCCTTTGTACAAGGGGAACATCTTCTAGCAATGCTGGCAATTCATTTTGAAAAAATTTCGCCTTACCTGCTGGTAATATCTCCTGCACAGCTGTTGTGTGGAAAGGGTGCAATCTCTCCTGGTGTAATACTCTTGAAATTAGTTGTCTTGACAAATTTAATTGAGAAGAAAGTCGGCGTATACTTATTGTAGGATCTCCTCTTACTGCTCTAAGTATACATTCATTTAATTCTACTGTCCGACGTTGTGTTGAATGACCTTCATTACAATTATATGTTGCTCTTCCTGTCTCTCGTAATCTTCTGTGAATACTTGAAAATACTCTAAAATCAGGAACGCGTCGTGCATGATATCTAATAGAATACCATACGCTTCTCGTGCAGCCAAAGCATCACCATCAGCCAATCCATAGAAGTAGTGTATGTCTGCATACCCCAGATTTGAATATTCTGCCATTTTTTCTTCCTTGTTTTATTTTTTTATAATATCGCACTTGTTTGTTTAAATTTAAACTGAATAAGTTTTATACAGAATTATTTTATAAAAAGAGGTAATCGCTTACTTTATTGCAAGTTTACCAACCTTAAAACTTAAGTTTTAAGTTTTTTTAATTACTTAGAAATTAGTGTCGGCAAGTTTTAAAAGCGTAACTACAACTACCTCCAATAAATTATTCTAAAAAAAACCACATTTAACTTAAGTACCTGAATATTTCAATTCAAATACCTGATATGGCAACGTTTTTTTGTTACCTTTCTACTGGGAAAACCAGAAGTCGCAGGTAAAAGCTTTCTATGGCGATTTCGTAGGTAACACTATGGCGCATCCAAATCAAATTAAAAAAAAATTTACACCCGGCAAAATTTTGAGAAAACTGGCATTTTTCCAAAATCTGATTATTTTTTTTTGAAAAAATCATAACTTTAACGCAATTTAACGCAGACCTAGCAACAGGTGAAAGTTTTCATTTAACCATTCCGTAACAATTCGGCCATAGTGACTTGGAGCGCCATCTTGTTGATATAAATGTGTTCGCCTTTGTACAAGGGGAACATCTTATAGCAATGCTGGCAATTCATTTTGAAAAAATTGCAATTATTCTGCACTGTTTAATCTTGGTGGCAGAAAAAAAGGTCCAATGAACATATCACCAATCACACCAGCCCACACGTTTGTGCTAAATCCATGCTGAAATGATCTCGTTTTTGTTGTATACGGATTTTCACTTGCCCATTCGTGTAAGTTATGAAAAATTGTAATTCCATTTCTGGTGACCTGCGACTCATCGACCCATAAGATATTTAATGTAAATGTGTAATCGTCGATATATCTGACCATCTACCAGTTGCAAAATTCCACTCGCTTCGCCTTACCTGCTGCTCTCCTGCACAGCTGTTGTGTGGAAAGGGTGCAATCTCTCCTGATGTAATACTCTTGAAATTAGTTGCCTTGACAAATTTAATTGAGAAGAAAGTCGGCGTATACTTATTGTAGGATCTCCTCTTACTGCTCTAAGTATACATTCATCTAATTTTACTGTCCGACGTTGTGTTGAATGACCTTCATTACAATTATATGTTGCTCTTCCTGTCTCTCGTAATCTTCTGTGAATACTTGAAAATACTCTAAAATCAGGAACGCGTCGTGCATGATATCTAATAGAATACCATACGCTTCTCGTGCAGCCAAAGCATCACCATCAGCCAATCCATAGAAGTAGTGTATGTCTGCATACCCCAGATTTGAATATTCTGCCATTTTTTCTTCCTTGTTTTATTTTTTTATAATATCGCACTTGTTTGTTTAAATTTAAACTGAATAAGTCACATAGTAAGCACACTTGTTTTATACACAATTATTTTATAAAAAATATAAATAAAAAAAAGTTTTTTAAAAATACTTTCCCTTAAAGAAATATTCAACTAAAAAGTAATAAACAAGCAAATAATACCACATCAATGTACTTTCCCGTTGAGTTTAAGCCACTGTCAGCAATAGTAAGGGTAAGTAGACCTCCTTATAATGGCCTTAATTCTGATAAGATCTACTTTCCCTTACTACTGCTGACAGTGGCTTAAACTCAACGGGAAAGTACATTGATGTGGTATTATTTGCTTGTTTATTACTTTTTAGTTGAATATTTCTTTAAGGGAAAGTATTTTTAAAAAACTTTTTTTTATTTATATTTTTTATTTTACATTTTTTAGTCGGTCAAATATTTATTAATTTGACCGACTAAAAATATTTAAATACTTTGACAACTTGGGAATGATTTGTTTGAGCTCCTCATGGCCCACTATTTGGAATTCCACATGTGGCCGATGTTTTGGGCCTTCCATATCCCCGGTGCTCCACATTTTTTTTTTGTATAACTGGCTCCACATGACCCAGGGTACTGCTCGGACTACTCTTAAAGACCATTCATTTGATGCCCCACATGATTTTTTTATGATGGGCCCCCACATGACACAGGTTTTGGGCCCTAACATAAATTACGAAGCCCAACGGACTGCGAAACGAGATGTATTCTTCAATATCTTTTATTTGATACCTCTCATGTCTTTTTACATTATGGGCCCCACAAGACCCAGAGTACCTCTCGGAGTACTCAACAAGATATCCTCTTCCAGAGCTTTCATTTGATACCCTACATGATTTTTGTATGCTGGTGCCCCACATTACCCCGTTTTGGGCCCGAGATGACTCAAGGCGGCCTCCGGATTACTCCCCATTGAGATGTACTGTTGGAGACCTTTCATTTGATACCCCAGATGATTTTTGTATGATGGGGCCCTACATTGCCCCCGTTTTAACCCCTACATGACTCACGACGCCCCACGAAATACTCCCCATTGAGATGTACACTTCAAAACCTTTCATTTGATACCCCACATGATTTTTTGTATAATGGTACCCAACAATGCCGCCGTTTTGGGCCAGGCATGGCCCACGGCGCCCCCCGAACTACGCCATTGAGATGTACTCGGCAAGACCTTTTATTTGATACCCCACAAGCTTTTTTTGGTACATATAAAAATTTAAGCAGCCCTCCGTGCCTCTTCCCCCTGATCAAAAAGGCCCTTAATTTATAGGGCACCAATCATCTGATGACACGAACTCAACTTCCAAATTGGAGCTCAATCGGTCCAGCCCTTTAAGAGTTATGGCCAGGTGAGGAGATACCGACATAACGACATACAGGAAATGTGAATTCATAAAAGGGAAAGTAATAAATATACTGGAGGTGTAAATTTATAAAAGGAAAAGTAATAAATTTTACATTTTTTGTAAAATTTTTAATTTTCTGTTAGATTTCGCATTTTGCAATAAATTTTACATTTCTTTAAAAATTTTACATTCTCTGTTAAATTTGCATTTTCTGTTATATTTACATCTTCTGTTAAATTTTAAATTTTTTGTTATATGTACATATATTACATTTCCTGTCAAATTAACAATTTCTGTTAAATTTACATCTGCTATTAAATTTTACAATTTCTGTTAAATTTTACATTTTTCTGTTAAATTTTACACTTTCTGTTAAATTTACATTTTTCTGTTAAATTTTAAATTTTCTGTTAGATTTCGCATTTTGCAATAAATTTTACATTTCTTTTAAAATTTTACATTTTCTGTTAAATTCGCATTTTCTGTTATATTTACATCTTCTGTTAAATTTTAAATTTTTTGTTATACATATGTACATATATTACATTTCCTGTCAAATTAACAATTTCTGTTAAATTTACATCAGCTATTAAATTTAACAATTTCTGTTAAATTTTACATTTTTCTGTTAAATTTTACACTTTCTGTTAAATTTACATTTTCCTGTTAAATTTTAAATTTTCTGTTAAATTCTACATTTTCTGTTAAATTTTACATTTTCTGTTAATTTACATTTTCTGTTAATTTTAACATTAACATTTTCATTTTCTGTTAACTGGGGCCCGTTTGACCTATGGACTAAGCAACAAGATGTACTCTTCACGAACTTTCATTTGATACCCAAAATTATTTTTTTTGATTTTGGGCCCCACTTGACCCACGGCAATCCCCGGACTACCACCCATTGAGATTAACTCTTCAAGACCCTTCATTTGATACCCCATATGATTTTTTGTATTACAGGGCCCAACATTGCCCCCGTTTTGGGCCCAACATTGCCCCCGTTTTGGGCTTGACATGACCCACGGTGCCCCCGGACTACCACCCAATGTGATGTGCTCGTCAAGACCTTTCATTTGATACCCCACAGGTTTTTTTGTATTATGGACCCTACATTGCCCCCGTTTTGGGCCTGACATGACCCACGGCGCCCCCCAGACTACCGCTCAATGAGATGTACTCGTCAAGACCTTTCATTTGATACCCCACATGATTTTTCGTATTATAGGGGCCAACATTGCTCCCGTTTTGAGCCCGAAATGACCCACGGCGCCCACCGGACTACCGTCCAATGAGATGTACTCGTCAAGACCTTTCATTTGATACCCCACATTGTTTTTTGGTACATTCAAAAATTAAACGGCCCTCCGCACCCCCTTCCCACTCATCAAAAAGGCCTGTTAATTTCTGTTAAATTTACATCTGCTATTAAATTTTACAATTTCTGTTAAATTTTACATTTTTCTGTTAAATTTTACTTTCTGTTATAGTTACATTTTCCTGTTAAATTTTAAATTTTCTGTTAAATTCTACATTTTCTGTTAAATTTTTCATTTTCTGTTAAATTTACATTTTCTGTTAATTTTAACATTTAACATTTTCATTTTCTGTTAACTGGTTTTGGGCCCGTTTGACCTATGGACTAAGCAACAAGATGTACTCTTCACGAACTCTCATTTGATACCCAAAATGATTTTTTTGATTTTGGACCCACTTGACCCACGGCAATCCCCGGCCTACCACCCATTGAGATCAACTCTTCAAGATCCTTCATTTGATACCCCATATGATATTTTGTATTATATGGCCCAACTTTGCCCCCGTTTTGGGCCCGACATGACCCACGGCGCCCCCGGACTACCATCCAATGTGATGTGCTCGTCAAGACCTTTCATTTGATACCCCACATGTTTTTTTGTATTATGGACCCCACATTGCCCCCGTTTTGGGCCCGACATGACCCACGGCGCCCCCGGAATACCACCCAATGTGATGTGCTCGTCAAGACCTTTCATTTGATACCCCACATGTTTTTTTGTATTATGAACCCCACATTGCCCCGTTTTGGGCCTGACATGACCCACGGCGCCCCCCAGAATACCGCTCAATGAGATGTACTCGTCAACACCTTTCATTTGATACCCCACATGATTTTTTGTATTATGGGGCCCCACATTGCCCCGATTTGGGCCCGTCATGACCCATGGCGCCCCCCGGACTACAATCCAATGAGATGTACTCGTCAAGACCTTTCATTTGATATCCCACATGGTTTTTTTGGTACATTCAAAAATTAAACGGCCCTCCGCGCCCCCGTCCCCTAATCAAAAAGGCCCCAAATTTATATGGTACCAAGCCATTGATGACACGAGCTGAACTTCCAAATTTGAGCTCAATCGGTCAAGCCGTTTAAGAGTTATGGCCAGGTGAGGAGATATATGTATATATATATATATATATATATATAAATATATATACCTACATATATACTGGAAGTGTGGATTCATAAAAGGGAAAGTAAAAAGAGGTAATCGCTTACTTTATTGCAAGTTTACCAACCTTAAAACTTAAGTTTTAAGTTTTTTTAATTACTTAGAAATTAGTGTCGGCAACTTTTAAAAGCGTAATTACAACTACCTCCAATAAATTATTCTAAAAAAAAGCCACATTTAACTTAAGTACCTGAATTTTTCAATTCAAATACCTGATATGGCAACGTTTTTTTGTTACCTTTCTACTGGGAAAACCAGAAGTCGCAGGTAAAAGCTTTCTATGGCGATTTCGTAGGTAACACTATGACGCATCCAAATCAAATTAAAAAAAAAGTTTACACCCGGCAAAATTTTGAGAAAACTGGCATTTTTCTAAAATCTGATTATTTTTTTTTGAAAAAATCATAACTTTAACGCAATTTAACGCAGACCTAGCAACCGGTGAAAGTAACAGTAACATAGAAATAAAGGTAAGTCAATTGTGTATCAAACGCGCCTAGTTTGGATATTCTAGGTTCAATACGCTAGAAGTTATAATTGAATAAGTGCTTGTACCTACTTCTCCGAAGGACTTTTCTAAAACACCCTGTAGCTCAGTGGGTGTTGAAAATGCACCCCCTTCCATACGCTTTGTTGCTTATAATGAACCAAGGAACCACCCCTTAACGGATTAACATCCCAAATCGGGACACTCTGTATATATGTATGTACATATGTTTGGGAAAATTCGTAATATATATATAATATAATCTCGTAGGTACGGAATCTCGTAAAAAACAGTAGAAAATTTCATTTCAATCTCGTAATATAAAATCTCGTAAATGAAAATCTTGTAAATGAAAATCTCGGCAATCAAGTAAATCTCATATATATATTTAATTAATTAAAATCAATCTAATGATTAAAAATTAAATATATTTCATAACTATATATAAATAAAAAAAACATAATAACTTATATACTAAATTGTAATGAAAACTTGGCAATAATTTTTTTTTAGTATGTACATATCATTTAATTTAATGCAACATTATATGCAATTAATTTCAAAAATTCAGTTTGATTAAGAACATTTCTTTTTTTAGGGCTTTTTTTAAAAAAAAAATCCCTTATGCTAACGCTTTTGTCCGTCTGTCTGTCCGTCTGTCTGTCCGTCTGTCTGTCCGTCTGTCTGTCCGTCTGTCCGTCCGGTGTAAACAATAAAAACCAGTTATTTCACATGGTTAATGTACACTCAGGTATATGATAGATAAACCGATGGAAAGCTTGATTTATTGAGAACGAGATGCAATTGATAGAATTTCAAAATTCGGCCGGTAGGTGGCGCAATTTGCATTTTGCCAAAACCTCTTTTCCGAATAAAAATTATAATTTTATATAGTAAATGTGCACCAAAAATGAAGTTTGACCACTCGTTGGAAAGGTATTTAAGAGTAGAATATTATGCCAGTAATCGTATTTCAAATTTCTACCGCTAGAGGCGTTGAAAACTAAATATATAAAATGTTAATTTTTAAAATGTGATTTTCAATAGTCAATAAGCCCAAAAATTAGGTTTAATGTTGCAACTGAAAGGTAGTAAGTAGTAATATAAAACCACAGTTGTTATAATTTTAAATTCTACCACTAGAGGGTGAAACATATAAATTATATTGTTTTTTAAAAATGTTATTCAACTTGGTGAATCTTTACCAAAAATGAAGGGAAAGCAAGCGCTGGAAAGCTAATATAAACTAAAATAAATCAGACATATTCATAATCTGATTTTTAGCCACTAGAGGGCAGTAAAATACAAGTAAAAAGTTGTAATTTAATATAGTAAATGTGCACCAAAAATTAAGTGTGACTACTCGTTGGAAAGATAGTTAAGAGTAGAATACGATGCCGTTAACTGTATTTCCAATTTCTACCGCTAGAGGCGCCAAATACTAAAATATGGAAAAAGAGTTTTCAAAATGTGTTTTCCAATTGTGAATAAGCTCCAAAAAATAGGTTTAATGTCGCATCTGAAATCTAGTAAGTAGTAGTATAAAATCACGAATAACAACATATACTCCAAATATGCATTTAGAGTAGTTGAATTTAAAAAAAGCCCGTAATTATAAAACTACTGATCAGTAGTTCGGCTGCGCGGCATTTTTTAATACTTTTTTTAATTTTTTATTTTATGCAATATTTTTAATACTTTTTTTGTATATTCGACAGCTTTAATTTTTTCAATATTGCTTTTAGATAAAATTAGTTCTTTAGACAAATCACTAATTAACTTATACAATCCAGAATATCGTTTGCCTACTATTACTTTGAGACGACGATGTCAGGCTTCAACACTGTTCTGAGAGCGAGTAAATTTCATATTGGATGTACCAGCCACTGACCAAAATTCAGGTTCATATTGTGGTTTCCGACGTTTTTTATTACTGGAAATATAATATTCGGTGAACCAATTCCCAATTTTTTTTGCATCTTGATCATCAAAACTATTATGTAGTTCATTATAATAAGCTTTTGATCATGCGTACTTGGATGCTAAATTCTTCTGAATTTCCATATTATACTAGACGCTCTTTTTGGTCTTTCCTCCAAATTATTTGACCAAAATGGAATAGGCATCCATTTTTATACATTGCCGAAGGAAAGTATTGTTTGCAAGCAGAAGCAATTGCTTTTCAAAATCACTTATTATTCTTTCCGGTTTAAAATTCATTTCATAATCAGACGGTAATTTTAAGAGCTGGAAAAAAAGTGTTCATAAGCTTCTTTAGTTTTCTTGCTCATTAAGCAGAATACTAATGGAACAACCTGGTATTCAATTTGACCGTGTTTTGATAAAAGTTGCCGCATAAGCGAGGGAACGACATCAAAAGTTCCATCTACAAGCCAGCAAGCTGCTTCCGACAATAATTTTAAAATAGATTTTGTGCCAAGAATAATATTTTTTCCTCCATTAAAATCAGATTCATGTAACACAAAAAGTTCTCCTACCAAATATTTTAAATTTTTGGGTATATTTATTTCTTCTAACGATGTTGGTTCTTTCATATTTGATGTACGAAACTTAAAAACTTAACAAAAAAGAAAAAAAGCTGCCAATTTGGAAGAGTGCTTCATATACCCTTTTGATCTACCTAGGATTTAGTGAAAACGAAGAATTAAATAAAAATTATGATTTTTACAAAACTCCCAGTGTGGTACAATTTAAAATTACAATCAAGTTTTTATAAATAAGTACTTGAATTTGTAATACTATATATGTATATATACTAAATACTCGAAATGTAATATACATAATTATGTTTTTATTCTATAAATTTCGAAATTTTTGCCCCTGTAAAATGAAGAGGGTTGAAGGTACGTGTCTCAATTTTGTATAGAAGGTGTAGGTGTATATTTTTGAGCAAATAATTTCTCATTTTTTCAATCCAGTCCCCCGCTGAGGTGCTGCAGCCTCTTTGATAAACTTATCCCCTCACCCATAATAAAAGGGAAAGGGGTAAAAATTTCGAATGGTTTCGAAAGATACCAATCTATTATACCAAGCTTACAAGATATAAGACCCTATCTGAAATGGGCTTTTTTTATAGTCATTTTAAGTTCCAAATATTTAATTTTCATAAACTATATAATAAATTTTGAAATTTAACATTTCTAAGTGATGTAGCTTAGAGGGGGTTGTAGGTAGGGAAATAAAACAAATATTGTTAAAAATTAGAATTGGCAAAATTTAAAGAAAAATAAGTAAATATCTAATAATACTAATTTTAAACTATAATACTAATTTTAATAAACAACAATCCACGTCAATACAACACAAAACTAAATTTAAAATGTCAAAACAGCTAATTTCTGACAGTAGTATTTTGACATATACATATATCCAAATATCAAAATATTTTTTTGTAAAAAAATTGACAGTATCGAGATACTTAAATATTTTTTGAACCAATCAAAACTCGTTATTTCGTATCAAAATATCCAAATATCCAGAAAAAATATATTGGTCGTGAAAAGCACTATATTGTAATATGCGAATAAGGAGACATGGTTACAATATCATTATTCATTGACAGGCAGGACTAATTTTGCTTCATTATTTTTATATATTTATATGTTTATGGTTCAATTCCCATCAGAGAATATTTTTTTAAATTATTTTTTTTTTTACTTTTTTTTTAAACCATTTTTAAACAAATTAATTTAGGTTTGGGATGCTAATCCGTTAAGGGGTTGTTCCTTGGTTCATTATAAGCAAAAAATCGTACGGAAGGGGGAGGGGTGCATTTTCAACACCCACTGAGCTACAGGGTGTTTTAAAAAAGTCCTTCGGAGAAGTAGGTACAAGCACTTATTCAATTATAACTTCTAGCGTATTGAACCTAGAATATCCAAACTAGGCGCATTTGATAGACAATTAATTTACCTTTATTTCGATGTTACCGTTATTTTCACCGGTTGCTAGGTCTGCGTTAAATTGCGTTAAAGTTATTCTTTTTTCAAAAAAAATAATCAGATTTTGGAAAAATGCCAGTTTTCTCAAAATTTTGCCGGGTGTAAATTTTTTTTTTAATTTGATTTGGATGCGTATACACCAAGTTACGAAAATATTACCTATAAAATTAGCAAATTATGTAAAAGCAGTTATATTAATACACAATTGTAAAAAAGAATATATTCAATCAAATACACAATTAACAACAAATAATGAATTTCACAACTACAGAATGAGATACAGAAACGAAATTAGAAATAATACATCAATTTTTTCAGGTTTTAGAACAAAAGATTTAGTATGTAATTATGTAAACTTCTACAATAGTATTCCAAATGTATTTAAATCAAAAGATAAAAATTATTTTAAGAAATCAATAGAAAAAGAAATAATCCATAAATTTTGTGATAATACCAATTACCTAGTACTTGAAAATCTATGGCAGTAAAGTAAATTTTAATTCTCCTTATAAATAAATATTTTCACTACTCTAAAATTATACAATTCGCCTATTTATAAGATTTACAATATAATGCATGTATAGCTCTAAAAACATAAATTGTATGTACTGAGCATAATAAGAAATAAATAAATATATACAGGGTGTCCGGGTTTGGGATGCTAATCCGTTAAAGATCTTCACCGGTTGCTAGGTCTGCGTTAACTTGCGTTAAAGTTATGATTTTTTCAAAAAAATAATAATCAGATTTTGGAAAAATGCCAGTTTTCTCAAAATTTTGCCAAGTTTAATTTTTTTTTTAATTTGATTTGAATGCGTCATAGTGTTACCTACGAAATCGCCATACAAAGCTTTTACCTGCGACTTCTGATTTGCCCAGTAGAAAGGTAACAAAAAAACGTCCTTTAATTGTGTTAAAATAAAAAATAATAAAAAAAATTGGTTTCGATTAAAATAATTTTATTTCAAAGTATTATTTAAATAATTTTACCATTATAGGATTATAGCAGTTGCCCAGTGACCTCCTCCCACCTGAATGCAAGCAAGTGCTCGTTTTTGTATTGATCTTGTCATATCAAGAGTTGGTAATTGGTCTCTAATTTTTTGCGCTGCTACTTCAATTCGTGCCTTCAATTCTAATGTTGTTATTTCGGTTGCATACACCTCTTCTTTCATCGTCCCCCAAACATAAAAGTCCATAAATGTTAGGTCTGGGGATCTTGGGCCATTTCTTTCTATCCAACGATTTCTGTAGTTTTCATTTAACCATTTTGGTATAAATGTGTTCGCCTTTGTACAAGGGGAACATCTTCTAGCAATGCTGGCAATTCATTTTGAAAAAATTTCGCCTTACCTGCTGGTAATATCTCCTGCACAGCTGTTGTGTGGAAAGGGTGCAATCTCTCCTGGTGTAATACTCTTGAAATTAGTTGTCTTGACAAATTTAATTGAGAAGAAAGTCGGCGTATACTTATTGTAGGATCTCCTCTTACTGCTCTAAGTATACATTCATTTAATTCTACTGTCCGACGTTGTTTATGTTTTAGAGCTACCTTCATTACAATTATATGTTGCTCTTCCTGTCTCTCGTAATCTTCTGTGAATACTTGAAAATACTCTAAAATCAGGAACGCGTCGTGCATGATATCTAATAGAATACCATACGCTTCTCGTGCAGCCAAAGCATCACCATCAGCCAATCCATAGAAGTAGTGTATGTCTGCATACCCCAGATTTGAATATTCTGCCATTTTTTCTTCCTTGTTTTATTTTTTTATAATATCGCACTTGTTTGTTTAAATTTAAACTGAATAAGTCACATAGTAAGCACACTTGTTTTATACACAATTATTTTATAAAAAGAGGTAATCGCTTACTTTATTGCAAGTTTACCAACCTTAAAACTTAAGTTTTAAGTTTTTTTAATTACTTAGAAATTAGTGTCGGCAAGTTTTAAAAGCGTAACTACAACTACCTCCAATAAATTATTCTAAAAAAAACCACATTTAACTTAAGTACCTGAATTTTTCAATTCAAATACCTGATATGGCAACGTTTTTTTGTTACCTTTCTACTGGGAAAACCAGAAGTCGCAGGTAAAAGCTTTCTATGGCGATTTCGTAGGTAACACTATGGCGCATCCAAATCAAATTAAAAAAAAATTTACACCCGGCAAAATTTTGAGAAAACTGGCATTTTTCCAAAATCTGATTATTTTTTTTTGAAAAAATCATAACTTTAACGCAATTTAACGCAGACCTAGCAACCGGTGAAAGTTTTCATTTAACCATTCCGTAACAATTCGGCCATAGTGACTTGGAGCGCCATCTTGTTGATATAAATGTGTTCGCCTTTGTACAAGGGGAACATCTTATAGCAATGCTGGCAATTCATTTTGAAAAAATTGCAATTATTCTGCACTGTTTAATCTTGGTGGCAGAAAAAAAGGTCCAATGAACATATCACCAATCACACCAGCCCACACGTTTGTGCTAAATCCATGCTGAAATGATCTCGTTTTTGTTGTATACGGATTTTCACTTGCCCATTCGTGTAAGTTATGAAAATTTGTAATTCCATTTCTGGTGAACTGCGAGTCATCGACCCATAAGATATTTAATGTAAATGTGTAATCGTCGATATATCTGACCATCTACCAGTTGCAAAATTCCACTCGCTTCGCCTTACCTGCTGGTAATATCTCCTGCACAGCTGTTGTGTGGAAAGGGTGCAATCTCTCCTGATGTAATACTCTTGAAATTAGTTGCCTTGACAAATTTAATTGAGAAGAAAGTCGGCGTATACTTATTGTAGGATCTCCTCTTACTGCTCTAAGTATACATTCATCTAATTTTACTGTCCGACGTTGTGTTGAATGACCTTCATTACAATTATATGTTGCTCTTCCTGTCTCTCGTAATCTTCTGTGAATACTTGAAAATACTCTAAAATCAGGAACGCGTCGTGCATGATATCTAATAGAATACCATACGCTTCTCGTGCAGCCAAAGCATCACCATCAGCCAATCCATAGAAGTAGTGTATGTCTGCATACCCCAGATTTGAATATTCTGCCATTTTTTCTTCCTTGTTTTATTTTTTTATAATATCGCACTTGTTTGTTTAAATTTAAACTGAATAAGTCACATAGTAAGCACACTTGTTTTATACACAATTATTTTATAAAAAATATAAATAAAAAAAAGTTTTTTAAAAATACTTTCCCTTAAAGAAATATTCAACTAAAAAGTAATAAACAAGCAAATAATACCACATCAATGTACTTTCCCGTTGAGTTTAAGCCACTGTCAGCAATAGTAAGGGTAAGTAGACCTCCTTATAATGGCCTTAATTCAGATAAGATCTACTTTCCCTTACTACTGCTGACAGTGGCTTAAACTCAACGGGAAAGTACATTGATGTGGTATTATTTGCTTGTTTATTACTTTTTAGTTGAATATTTCTTTAAGGGAAAGTATTTTTAAAAAACTTTTTTTTATTTATATTTTTTATTTTACATTTTTTAGTCGGTCAAATATTTATTAATTTGACCGACTAAAAATATTTAAATACTTTGACAACTTGGGAATGATTTGTTTGAGCTCCTCATGGCCCACTATTTGGAATTCCACATGTGGCCGATGTTTTGGGCCTTCCATATCCCCGGTGCTCCACATTTTTTTTTTTTGTATAACTGGCTCCACATGACCCAGGGTACTGCTCGGACTACTCTTAAAGACCATTCATTTGATGCCCCACATGATTTTTTTATGATGGGCCCCCACATGACACAGGTTTTGGGCCCTAACATAAATTACGAAGCCCAACGGACTGCGAAACGAGATGTATTCTTCAATATCTTTTATTTGATACCTCTCATGTCTTTTTACATTATGGGCCCCACAAGACCCAGAGTACCTCTCGGAGTACTCAACAAGATATCCTCTTCCAGAGCTTTCATTTGATACCCTACATGATTTTTGTATGCTGGTGCCCCACATTACCCCGTTTTGGGCCCGAGATGACTCAAGGCGGCCTCCGGATTACTCCCCATTGAGATGTACTGTTGGAGACCTTTCATTTGATACCCCAGATGATTTTTGTATGATGGGGCCCTACATTGCCCCCGTTTTAACCCCTACATGACTCACGACGCCCCACGAAATACTCCCCATTGAGATGTACACTTCAAAACCTTTCATTTGATACCCCACATGATTTTTTGTATAATGGTACCCAACAATGCCGCCGTTTTGGGCCAGGCATGGCCCACGGCGCCCCCCGAACTACGCCATTGAGATGTACTCGGCAAGACCTTTTATTTGATACCCCACAAGCTTTTTTTGGTACATATAAAAATTTAAGCAGCCCTCCGTGCCTCTTCCCCCTGATCAAAAAGGCCCTTAATTTATAGGGCACCAATCATCTGATGACACGAACTCAACTTCCAAATTGGAGCTCAATCGGTCCAGCCCTTTAAGAGTTATGGCCAGGTGAGGAGATACCGACATAACGACATACAGGAAATGTGAATTCATAAAAGGGAAAGTAATAAATATACTGGAGGTGTAAATTTATAAAAGGAAAAGTAATAAATTTTACATTTTTTGTAAAATTTTTAATTTTCTGTTAGATTTCGCATTTTGCAATAAATTTTACATTTCTTTAAAAATTTTACATTCTCTGTTAAATTTGCATTTTCTGTTATATTTACATCTTCTGTTAAATTTTAAATTTTTTGTTATATGTACATACATATATTACATTTCCTGTCAAATTAACAATTTCTGTTAAATTTACATCTGCTATTAAATTTTACAATTTCTGTTAAATTTTACATTTTTCTGTTAAATTTTACACTTTCTGTTAAATTTACATTTTTCTGTTAAATTTTAAATTTTCTGTTAGATTTCGCATTTTGCAATAAATTTTACATTTCTTTTAAAATTTTACATTTTCTGTTAAATTCGCATTTTCTGTTATATTTACATCTTCTGTTAAATTTTAAATTTTTTGTTATACATATGTACATATATTACATTTCCTGTCAAATTAGCAATTTCTGTTAAATTTACATCAGCTATTAAATTTAACAATTTCTGTTAAATTTTACATTTTTCTGTTAAATTTTACACTTTCTGTTAAATTTACATTTTCCTGTTAAATTTTAAATTTTCTGTTAAATTCTACATTTTCTGTTAAATTTTACATTTTCTGTTAATTTACATTTTCTGTTAATTTTAACATTAACATTTTCATTTTCTGTTAACTGGGGCCCGTTTGACCTATGGACTAAGCAACAAGATGTACTCTTCACGAACTTTCATTTGATACCCAAAATGATTTTTTTGATTTTGGGCCCCACTTGACCCACGGCAATCCCCGGACTACCACCCATTGAGATTAACTCTTCAAGACCCTTCATTTGATACCCCATATGATTTTTTGTATTACAGGGCCCAACATTGCCCCCGTTTTGGGCCCAACATTGCCCCCGTTTTGGGCTTGACATGACCCACGGTGCCCCCGGACTACCACCCAATGTGATGTGCTCGTCAAGACCTTTCATTTGATACCCCACATGTTTTTTTGTATTATGGACCCTACATTGCCCCCGTTTTGGGCCTGACATGACCCACGGCGCCCCCCAGACTACCGCTCAATGAGATGTACTCGTCAAGACCTTTCATTTGATACCCCACATGATTTTTCGTATTATAGGGGCCAACATTGCTCCCGTTTTGAGCCCGAAATGACCCACGGCGCCCACCGGACTACCGTCCAATGAGATGTACTCGTCAAGACCTTTCATTTGATACCCCACATTGTTTTTTGGTACATTCAAAAATTAAACGGCCCTCCGCACCCCCTTCCCACTCATCAAAAAGGCCTGTTAATTTCTGTTAAATTTACATCTGCTATTAAATTTTACAATTTCTGTTAAATTTTACATTTTTCTGTTAAATTTTACTTTCTGTTGTAGTTACATTTTCCTGTTAAATTTTAAATTTTCTGTTAAATTCTACATTTTCTGTTAAATTTTTCATTTTCTGTTAAATTTACATTTTCTGTTAATTTTAACATTTAACATTTTCATTTTCTGTTAACTGGTTTTGGGCCCGTTTGACCTATGGACTAAGCAACAAGATGTACTCTTCACGAACTCTCATTTGATACCCAAAATGATTTTTTTGATTTTGGGCCCCACTTGACCCACGGCAATGACCGGCCTACCACCCATTGAGATCAACTCTTCAAGATCCTTCATTTGATACCCCATATGATATTTTGTATTATAGGGCCCAACTTTGCCCCCGTTTTGGGCCCGACATGACCCACGGCGCCCCCGGAATACCACCCAATGTGATGTGCTCGTCAAGACCTTTCATTTGATACCCCACATGTTTTTTTGTATTATGAACCCAACATTGCCCCGTTTTGGGCCTGACATGACCCACGGCGCCCCCCAGAATACCGCTCAATGAGATGTACTCGTCAACACCTTTCATTTGATACCCCACATGATTTTTTGTATTATGGGGCCCCACATTGCCCCGATTTGGGCCCGTCATGACCCATGGCGCCCCCCGGACTACAATCCAATGAGATGTACTCGTCAAGACCTTTCATTTGATATCCCACATGGTTTTTTTGGTACATTCAAAAATTAAACGGCCCTCCGCGCCCCCGTCCCCTAATCAAAAAGGCCCCAAATTTATATGGTACCAAGCCATTGATGACACGAGCTGAACTTCCAAATTTGAGCTCAATCGGTCAAGCCGTTTAAGAGTTATGGCCAGGTGAGGAGATATATATATATATATATATATATATATAAATATATATACCTATATACTGGAAGTGTGGATTCATAAAAGGGAAAGTAAAAAGAGGTAATCGCTTACTTTATTGCAAGTTTACCAACCTTAAAACTTAAGTTTTAAGTTTTTTTAATTACTTAGAAATTAGTGTCGGCAACTTTTAAAAGCGTAATTACAACTACCTCCAATAAATTATTCTAAAAAAAAGCCACATTTAACTTAAGTACCTGAATTTTTCAATTCAAATACCTGATATGGCAACGTTTTTTTGTTACCTTTCTACTGGGAAAACCAGAAGTCGCAGGTAAAAGCTTTCTATGGCGATTTCGTAGGTAACACTATGACGCATCCAAATCAAATTAAAAAAAAAGTTTACACCCGGCAAAATTTTGAGAAAACTGGCATTTTTCTAAAATCTGATTATTTTTTTTTGAAAAAATCATAACTTTAACGCAATTTAACGCAGACCTAGCAACCGGTGAAAGTAACAGTAACATAGAAATAAAGGTAAGTCAATTGTGTATCAAACGCGCCTAGTTTGGATATTCTAGGTTCAATACGCTAGAAGTTATAATTGAATAAGTGCTTGTACCTACTTCTCCGAAGGACTTTTCTAAAACACCCTGTAGCTCAGTGGGTGTTGAAAATGCACCCCCTTCCATACGCTTTGTTGCTTATAATGAACCAAGGAACCACCCCTTAACGGATTAACATCCCAAATCGGGACACTCTGTATATATGTATGTACATATGTTTGGGAAAATTCGTAATATATATATAATATAATCTCGTAGGTACGGAATCTCGTAAAAAACAGTAGAAAATTTCATTTCAATCTCGTAATATAAAATCTCGTAAATGAAAATCTTGTAAATGAAAATCTCGGCAATCAAGTAAATCTCATATATATATTTAATTAATTAAAATCAATCTAATGATTAAAAATTAAATATATTTCATAACTATATATAAATAAAAAAAACATAATAACTTATATACTAAATTGTAATGAAAACTTGGCAATAATTTTTTTTTAGTATGTACATATCATTTAATTTAATGCAACATTATATGCAATTAATTTCAAAAATTCAGTTTGATTAAGAACATTTCTTTTTTTTAATACTTTTTTTAATTTTTTATTTTATGCAATATTTTTAATACTTTTTTTATATATTCGACAGCTTTAATTTTTTCAATATTGCTTTTAGATAAAATTAGTTCTTTAGACAAATCACTAATTAACTTATACAATCCAGAATATCGTTTGCCTACTATTACTTTGAGACGACGATGTCAGGCTTCAACACTGTTCTGAGAGCGAGTAAATTTCATATTGGATGTACCAGCCACTGACCAAAATTCAGGTTCATATTGTGGTTTCCGACGTTTTTTATTACTGGAAATATAATATTCGGTGAACCAATTCCCAATTTTTTTTGCATCTTGATCATCAAAACTATTATGTAGTTCATTATAATAAGTTTTTGATCATGCGTACTTGGATGCTAAATTCTTCTGAATTTCCATATTATACTAGACGCTCTTTTTGGTCTTTCCTCCAAATTATTTGACCAAAATGGAATAGGCATCCATTTTTATACATTGCCGAAGGAAAGTATTGTTTGCAAGCAGAAGCAATTGCTTTTCAAAATCACTTATTATTCTTTCCGGTTTAAAATTCATTTCATAATCAGACGGTAATTTTAAGAGCTGGAAAAAAAGTGTTCATAAGCTTCTTTAGTTTTCTTGCTCATTAAGCAGAATACTAATGGAACAACCTGGTATTCAATTTGACCGTGTTTTGATAAAAGTTGCCGCATAAGCGAGGGAACGACATCAAAAGTTCCATCTACAAGCCAGCAAGCTGCTTCCGACAATAATTTTAAAATAGATTTTGTGCCAAGAATAATATTTTTTCCTCCATTAAAATCAGATTCATGTAACACAAAAAGTTCTCCTACCAAATATTTTAAATTTTTGGGTATATTTATTTCTTCTAACGATGTTGGTTCTTTCATATTTGATGTACGAAACTTAAAAACTTAACAAAAAAGAAAAAAAGCTGCCAATTTGGAAGAGTGCTTCATATACCCTTTTGATCTACCTAGGATTTAGTGAAAACGAAGAATTAAATAAAAATTATGATTTTTACAAAACTCCCAGTGTGGTACAATTTAAAATTACAATCAAGTTTTTATAAATAAGTACTTGAATTTGTAATACTATATATGTATATATACTAAATACTCGAAATGTAATATACATAATTATGTTTTTATTCTATAAATTTCGAAATTTTTGCCCCTGTAAAATGAAGAGGGTTGAAGGTACGTGTCTCAATTTTGTATAGAAGGTGTAGGTGTATATTTTTGAGCAAATAATTTCTCATTTTTTCAATCTAGTCCCCCACTGAGGTGCTGCAGCCTCTTTCATAAAATTACCCCCTCACCCATAATAAAAGGGAAAGGGGTAAAATTTTTGAATGGTTTCGAAAGACACCAATCTATTATACCAAACCTACAAGATATAAGACCCTATCTGAAATGCGGCTTATTTTATAGTCATTTTAAATACCAAAAATTCAATTTTAATAGTCCCATACAAATTCTTTCACCTGTAAAATGAAGGGGGGTAAAGGTACGAGGCTAATTTTTCTGCAGAATGTGTAACATAGTGTATTTAAGAACATAATTTCTCATTTTTTCAATTCATTTCCCCGCTCAAGGGGTGTAGCTTTTTTCATATATAAGCCCCCTCACCCGCTTAAAGAAGGTGGGGGGTAAATTTGTTATATGAAATCGAAATGCACTTACCTTCTGCATCTATGTTAGAAGTAACAATGTTTTATATAAAATCAAACCGGTTTTATAGCCATTTCAAATTTCAAAATTTTTGTTTTAATATTACTATAAAATAGGGGGGCGAGGACCTAGGGCTCCAAATTTTTACAATCTTCCTTATATGGCGTCTATACATATATCTGTGAAACAATGTAAAGATCCGACTATATGTAGGGGTATTTTTTTGAAGTGCACAAAATTGTGCATTTTCAACGCTCCGCTAGGGGGGGGTTGCAGGTAAACTATTCAAAAAAGGATACCATACACATAAATTTCCATCCTTACTTTATATATGTTGCAATTTTTGTACAAATCGCACGAGTGCTTATACTATCTCTACGCGTTTAAAAAAGTGTATTTTTACTTTGCGTACGGCGTACGGCGGACACGGATTTTTTTTTTGCTGATTCTGATTCCCTGACATCTAAAACGTCCAGAAAAATCAAAATCTCGAAAAAAAATTTTTCGAAATTTAGACCGCGCCACAAAGCTTCATATATTTTCAATATATGAAGCAAAACGCAAAAAAGAGTATACATTTTTTTCTTATTTTCTCACAGAAAGAGAGAACTTATTTTGCTGCTCACTTATTTTCAATTTATTTTTCAAATTTCTGAAATTGGTTTGGTATCTGTTACGTCCGTAAAGCTGGCACCTCCACTTTATCGAAACCAAAAAATTTTCTATTGCAAATTAGGAGCTAATTATGAGTTAATTTTGAGCTGCAATAGTATAGGTGGAAATGGAATTTGTCATATGGGTGTGCATACTTGACGTCAAGCTAGCACCCCCACCATATAAATATAAAAAATATATAAATTTATGTATGTATAATAATTTTAAGCTAGCTATGAGCTTCCAAAAAAACTAACTTTCGAGTTTTATGTTTCAACCCCTATATGAAAACTCACCCCTCAGCATATATTTTAATACAAATTAATTCCTAAGTACTTAAATTCTACATTTTGAATAACTAATAAGAACACAAGAATTATGAGCTTCCAAAAAAACTTACTTCCGAGTTTTTAGCTTCAACCCCTATATGAAAACTCACCCCCTCAGCATATATTTTAATACAAATTAATTCCTAAGTACTAATTCTTGTGTTTATATTAGTTATTCAAAATGAAGAATTTAAGTACTTAGAAATTAATTTGTATTAAAATATATGCTGAGGGGGTGAGTTTTCATATAAGGGTTGAAACATAAAACTTGAAAGTTAGTTTTTTTGGAAGCCAGCTTTACGGACGTGCATCTGTTGACGAAAGTTGCAGTGTCGGTGATTTATCTAGTTATGTAAAATCAATGGTATTATGTATATATGAATTATACAAATATTATGAATCAATATGTATGTTTGTATTTACTTGCAATAAATATGTTTGTAAATAATATAAAAAATTAATATTGAAATTTTTACATACTTCTTCCATTTTGAAAATTATTTAAATTTTGCTATGGTAGGGCAGTTAAGGTTGATATTGATTTTTATTTATTAAAAACATAATGTATAATAATTCAAAATAAAATGTTAAATAGTAATCTAGTAATATTCAAAATTAATTAATTTTGAATTTTAGTACCTTTTTAAGTACCTTAACATTTGATCTGATTTTAAAATATTACAAATTATCTAATTATTTTTGTTTTTAGAAAGGCAACTGTTTACATTTTTCAAAGTTTTATGAAAAAATAATTTTGTGTTTCAAAAAAATCGAAATTCATTAATGAAAATTTTTTTTTGAAGACTAAATAGAGTGATAATCATTTAAAATTACTAAATACATATAGAAGTGAAATTGTTAATCTTAAAATAAATATGAAACGTAGTTTATAATTATGTGAAAACAAAGTAAATCTTCATTCTACTGAAAATCTTTGTATAGATGATTTATTATTATATTATAAAAAATATAAATTTAATTGGAGATTAATGTTTAACTATTTCTTGAAACATAAGTTAAAGTTTAACTTAGAAAAGTTAATAATTTAAAAAAAAATCTTTTAAAATTTTAAAAAATCGTCTCTTTTAGGAAATAACTTAGTGATATTGCACGCCAATACAGATTTTTTTATAAAAATTTTTGTATTCAAAGAATTGAATTGTTAAATATAATTAATTAAAATTATATTATTAATCTTAAAATAAATAAATATATAATTAAAGTTTATGTTTATGAAATATTTTTTAAATAAAGAAGCATTTTGTGAATAATAATATACAGTTTTATTAAAAATACTAATACTCATTTTTTTTAGCACATTTCCAACCAAATTGGGAAGAAATGTGTACATTAGTTTCACTCTGTCTAACCGTCTGTCTGTACATTCGTTTACAGAAACTTCTACATCTGTTAAAATAGAGTAACAAAATTTTGACCATATATATAGAATAATAGAATAATTCCAGTATAATAAAATTTTCTTCTATCCCTTTCCCCCTTCGAGTTATACCGCCTTCAAGTTCGAAAATTGCCAATATTGAACATGTAATAACTTTTAAACCAATCAAAAATTTTATCGTCTTGTAAAAGCTATAAGATAGTAAAATCTTTTATCATTTTTGTGAAATTAACATAAATATTATATAAAATCTGATTCATTGTTATATAAAAATACCGCTATCTTCATACAACTTTTTTTTAGTTTTTTTAACACCCTATATTTCCCAAACGGCTTATTATTGAGGCCTGAAATTTATGTACTGAAGCTGAGGATATATCCAAAAAAGTGGCCCTTCGAATATCAAAAATTTGCATTTTTAATTTACTTTATTTTTTATAAAATTAGAAAACTCAATTGTAGCCAACTTTATTTTGCAAATTCACTGATATTATTTAGTGTATTTAAAGTTCCAAGTTGTTATTTAATTAAATAAAATATACTTTCTATTTTAATTTATATTGACTTTTATTAATATATTCAAAATAAATTGTGGCAAAAATGAAATAAAAATACATAAATATTTCATATGAAATTCGCCACCAACTTCAAGCTATTTTCTTATGAAATTTTTTTGAAAAAGTTAAATTGATTTTGCAAAAAAACAGTACCACCTTGACGGATTTTTTTGCCGTCAAGTTTTTTTTCCACACAATCCTGTAAAACTAAACACTAAAAATTTCAATGGGAACGCTAGGTAAATTAATAAATTAAAATCATTAGCCTAATTCTTATAATTAAGGCCCAGGTCCATTAGTCTTTTTTAAAAGTCGTCACCACTTTTTTCTAGAAGAAGTAATGCAAGATACAAAAAAGAGGGAACAACGACTTTTTTATCGAAAAAAAGTGGTTGTATCCGAAAAAAAAGTCGTCGAATCAACAAAAAAGTCGTCGAATCCAACAAAAAAGTGGTTGTATTCGAAAAAAAGTTGTTGTATTCGAAAAAAGTGGTTGCATTCGAAAAAAAGTTGATAATTAACAACTTTTTTTAATAAAAGTTGGCGTTTGACATATACTTTAAAATATTTGTCATAATTTTTTGAAAAAATTCTACATTTTTTGAATGGCAATCTATTTTTTTAAATTTTATATTTTTTCAATAAAGTTTATTTTTAATAATAATAATGAATTTTCAAAATATTTCAATTAAAAAAGGTACATACTTTATATATAAAAATTAATTGTGTCTAATTTAATGCTAACAACAATTTACCGCCGTACCTTTCTAGACTTAAATTACTTGAATTGACTTCACTCTCTTCTAGACGTGACCTACTAATATCTTGTTTCACTTTCGATGTCTTGAATAATAACATTAATGTTAGTTTTATATCCAACGGGATAAAATTTAACAATGACGTAAGACAAACAAGACACACATCCTTACTTAAGGTTTCTGCTCATCGTACGGAATATGGTAAAAATGAACCTATCAATAGATGTTGTATGGTTTTCAATTATTACAGCTCCTGCTTTTCGCCAACAATATCTAAATTAGTGTACAAATCCAGACTTCGCAATATCATAATATAATCCCATCCCTTACATCCTTTAACATTACTTATCATACGCATATTGTTAATTAATTATATTAATTTTAATTTTAATTTTAAGAATACCAAATAATGAAAAAATTATTTCCTTTTGATAATAATATTAAGTATAGTCCAATATTTTTACTTCAATCTTAACTATTATTTTATATAGTTATGTAATATACAATATCTCTAAATTATTATACATATAAAAAACTATTTTATAAGACACTGTTACTTACAATGCACTGTAACTAAGATATTTAATGTAATTTAATGTAATGAAATGTACCTTGTTTGGTAAATAAATAAATAAATAAATAACTAGACCTAGAAATCACAAATATAAAAACAAATTCAATTTTCTGTGTTGTGTGTACAATTTGAAAATTATTTTCAAATAAAAAAAAAATTCGAAATGTCAAAAATATTTCGAAATTTTGTTAAAGAGTTGGAATTTTTATCTCTCTCTGTACTGTATAATTTTACATGTTATCTCTTTTCTTTTTTGCTAGAAAAAAGTGGTGACGACTTTTAAAAAGTCATCACAACTTTTAACAAGACTAATGGAGCAGGGCCTTTAATCAAAATGCTTTATATAAAATCTTGCAAAGAACGAATATTTTGCATATTTTTAGGTGCTACATAATTGCAATATTGGATATGTATATTATTTCATATCACATTATGTTCAATTAAAAGCAAAATTACAGAAATCTTAAATGATAAGTTTATATATATTTTCCCATCCTTATATTCTATTATCTAAGTTCTAAGGTAAAAGTATTTCCCGAACTGGATATCAAAGATTTATAATAAATTTAAATATTGATACATATAATGTTTTAGAAGATAAATGTTTTGATTGGATCATTAATTGGATATTGTTTACATGCAGACCAGAATTTAATTTAGAGTCAAAAGTTATACAAATCTCTAAATATTTTGACAATCAATAAATTACTATCAGAGCAGTCGATTGATAAATAATAAAGGACTTTAAATTCGGCCCTTAATAATGATTAGTATACTTAGAAATAGGGTGTTTCAAAAAAGTCCGTCATAAAGGTATATAAAATGTGAAATTATAACTACTTAACTATTGAACATGGAAACTTTTAAAGCCACTTTCAGTTTGTTCACACCGACGAACCAATACTATTACTATATCAGCTGATACTATTGCCAAGGTGTCCTTTCTGCCCAGTACGGTACAATGTAGAATCCGTGCTGCTATACAGGACAGATGAACTAAATAGATATATATTATATAAATTTATAATATATATATATATATATATATATTATATATATATATATTATATATATATATATATATATATATATATATATATATATTATATATCCGTACTATATATATACCTACATACCAATACATGTATCATATCATAAAATAAATAATATACTCAGCGCACTATCTTCAAGGTTTTACATAATTCACATAAGTAAATGTATCATATCATTTGTTAACTTTTTAACTTATGAACATTTTTAATAAAAGAATATCGTATTAAGATGTAAATTAGTTCAAAATATGGATATTTCTTATTATATTTAGCAATTTGAAAAGTAAAATTTAAATATTCAAAATATGGCGTACATAACAGTTTCACAAAAAAATAATTCTTATAGCATTTTGAGAGATTTTTATATACTTATATATAACTTATAACTACCGATAACAATTCAAAAATCTCTACATGTAGATATTAAAATTTTAGATGTGTGTAAATATATTATTTTTTGATAAAAAAATAAGAATTTATGCATGAAAGCTTATATGCATTTATAATAATTAATATTTTGTTAAAAATTAAAATTAATTTATGGATATTGACAGACGTGTTCACATTTGTTCAATGTTTTTGTACACATCATGATGTATATGTATTAGATTAATAAAATAAGTAAAAAAAAATGAGACTATTTAAATACAAAGTTTACAATAAATTGCATTAAAATTTCGGGAAAACCTCTAATAGGGCATAGGCCTAGGCCCATATCGGGTTGTTGAGCCAAAATAATAAGATCTCGAGGCGTTCTAAAATTCCATAATTTATTTGATTAATTCATAATTTAACATATTCTATCAAAAATTTTGTTTAATTTTCCAATCAATAGTTACCAAGAATGTTTACGGCTAACTAAAAGTAATCTTAAGTTTTATACATATGCAAATTCATTGACAAGTTTCATATTGCTGTTACGAACACATATAATTAAGCGAAAATATCTTAAATGATAACTAAATTTTCCGGAGATTGTAAATATAAATAATAAATTAGCTTATTTGAGCTTTTATTAGAGTAAATATAAAAAAATGTCACTTGAATTGGACAAGATATTCTAATTAAATTTACAATCTACATATCCACATCTTATTCTACTCGCAAATAGTAATGAGCTCTATCTAAAAAAACATACATTATGTATATATTTCTGATCAATTAGTAATTAGTATTACTTAGTAAAATTTTTAAAAAATTATTAAAGTTAAAAAAGTGTTTCATTTTACTGGCTGTTCTGCAATAACAACAAAAATATTTGTATGGAACAAGGCACTGCCATAATGGAATCTACTCAAATTGAATTAGAAACTAATTTCATTCATAAACCTACAGTAAATCTACAAATTTATAAATCGCGTAAAAGAAAACTGATAACATGGTTTCGAAATAGATTCCATATTTTAAATTGGATTTTTTCATATAATTTGAGATTTGCTTTAAATGATTTAATTGCTGGAATAACGCTAGGACTAACCATTATTCCTGAAAGTATAGCATGTGCTTTACTTGCTGGATTGCCTTCGCATTATGGATTATGTTCTGCTTTTATAGGTGTTTAAATTTAAATAATAATAAAAATAAAAATTGTAAATTTTGATAATTTAAGGACCATTTGTGTACTTAATATTTGGTACAGTTGAAAAAGTCTTAATCGGTCCTACTAGTCTTGTAGCACTTGTAACAGTTCAATTTACAATGGGAAAACCAAATGAATTTGCTTTTATTTTAACACTATTGGCCGGTATTGTTGAATTTCTAATGGGCATTTTTCAGTTGGGTTAAGTTTATTTGTAATAAGTATTTAATTAAATCTTATAGTTTTGTGTTTTTGACAGAAGACTATTTATGTATTATAAAAAAAACCTAAACTTCAGATTTGTATAGCACATTAATTACAATTTAAATATATCATGAAAGTTGTTGAGTAACCCAACGAATTAGAAATATATGTAAGGAGCATAAGTAATAAGAATTGAAGCCAGCTTGAATGTACTAGTCTCTCTCTTTTTACCACCGAGCTGTCAAAATTAATAAGAGCCGCACAGGTTTTTTTTAATTCGGCAGCAATTTTTAAGGGGATAAAATTTATTTTTTCGGAAAAATACAATTAAAGGTCATCCTAAGGAATATTTTATGTCGCGCAACGATAATTATATAAATGGAAAAGTAAAATAGAGTAATTTTGTAATATTTTCTCCGAAATATTTTGTAATAATTAGTGTCTATATTCGCTTTTAAATAGTTAATACCTCAATCTACTTATTTTTCATCTCAAAATTATGATGAAATCTGTTAAAAAATTGCACAACATATTGTTGTTGTAATAAACTAATTTATATTAAGACTCTTAAAATAAAAAAAAAGCCAGCCCTGTAAATCTAAAATTAGTTGTTATAATATTTTTCATATTATTAATTTGACAGCTCGGTGGTGAAAAGAAAGAGAACTATCGAAATCGTGGCTTCATAAACAATTTTTCAATATATTAAAATTTTGATGTGTTAAAAATAGAGGGAACATTTATGCCATATATTCTAATTCGTTGGGAATAACCAGTTGCTAAAAAACGAAGTTTTTGAAATTTTAAACATTTCCTTATAGTGTCTTCCAGATAATAAATTCCAGATAATAGCCCTGTTTTTTGTAGACAGGTATATTGCATTGCAAAATTTTTGCAAAAAACTATTCACTGCACATCGGCAACAATTTTTTTTTAATTTCAATCACAATTGAATTTATCAGCTGATAATTTTTTTTAAATCACATTAGCTTTGAGTTTTATAAACGTAAAAAAAAATCATTAACTGTGCGATTCTGCTGCCAGTCACAAGGCGCTATGACAGTCATAACTCTACATTAGTCATAGTTATGACTGGAGATTTTTTTTTTGGTATTCTGGGTACAGTCTTAACTATGACTAGTCATAACAAATAGTCATAGCTATGATCAAGTATTTATTAGGTCTTAAGAGAGTCATAACATATTTGACAGTTTGGTAAATATAAATAACATAACATTTTAAAGTGCTATGGATATTCTGGCTACATTCTTGGAGTTTATTATTAGTGAATAGGAAAAAAAGTAATTTACATAATAAAATAATTTAAAAATTATTTAAATTTAATAATTTAATTTAATAATAATAATTTAATTATTATTTAAATTTTTCCATTGTCTAAAAGATAAGTTCCTAGTGAAACATCGAAATAGTAAAAAAAACTCACCAAATCGAATTAAATCCAAAAATAAGAATAAAATTTCTTTTATATCAATTTCATTTATATCGATTTCTTTTATATCGGCACACTGCAAATTTCAAATTTAAAAAATAAAACGACAAGTAAACAGTAAATTACAAGTCTACACAGCTTTGGAGAGTCACAACCATATACCACAACCATTAAAAAATTAAAAGTTATGACTGGTGTTTCAGAATACTGATTTCGGCATTAGTCATAAGCTCAGTCATAAGAAAAAAGTCATAAGAAGTTATGACTATTAAAAAGTCATAGCAACAGAATCGCAATGTAAATATGTATAATTAAAAAATACAAAACTGCCTTTTTTTGTTGAAATGTAAAAAAAAACATAGGCTATGCCTTTTTTGTTCAATGAATTTGAAATAAATGAAATATTGACAACCAGAGCCATGTACATGTCATATTATTAACTATTTATCCATTACAATTCAATTGTCAGGAATAAATAAGTACTGTAATTCTCATTTTATTGCCAGCAAATTGCTGTTGTTTTCAATGTAAAAATTTGCAATACAATATACCTTCTACAAAAAAACAGGGCTAATATTAAAAAATATGTATTACAAAATAATATCTGAGCTCTACCAATAAAATAAATATTTGTTTATAAAAAAAAACATTAAATATTTATAAAACTGGGCATGAATCATGTGAGACGATTGCGACAGTCGTCTATCTTTAAATATGAGATTTAAAATCACAGAAGACGACAATCGTCACATGCTGTCAATATTATAATGTCGTATCGCGTACAAAACGATTTTATTACTTTTATACCAATTAGTTTAGCATCATATGAAATGATATCGTAAAATCTATATCGTTTTATCTATCAAATTTACAAGATATTATCTTAGCAATCGTGTTAATATAAAAAAGTAGTTTTATTATAATGTTTGAAAATTATTTTAGAAAATTATAAAATAAAAAAGTTACTTTGATCTAAAATTAAAATTTTTTCTATAAAAAGTGACAGCCACTCATTTCATATGCTTAGGTTGTCACTAAATTTAATATTTTAAGTTGGCGATATTATACCAAATTTAAATTTATACCAATAAAAATACGATAAACAAACCCCGGGTTTGTCAAAAGCACATTTCCTGAAAATCGCCTCATGTAGAACTATGAGCTATTCTAAAACAATGGCAATTCCTATACGTGTATAGTATTTTTTAGTAGTATTTTCAATGTACTATACATAAAAATGAAATGGTAAATATAGGTAAAAAATGTGTCCTTGTACGATTTTATTAATTTTTTTTCCTTTCAAAGTTATTATTCCAGGAAAATATATATAAACTTATCATTTAAGTTTTCTCTAATTTTGCTTTTAATTGAACATAATGTGATATGAAATAATATCCAATATTATATTTATATAGCTCCTAAAATTATGCAAAATCTTGTTTTTTTCCTAAATTTTACATGATTAAGCATTTTGATTAATTATAAAAGTGAGGCAAATTATTATAAATTATTAATTAATGCACTTAAAAGAAATAAGATTTTCAAAAGTTTTCTCAATATATGTTTTTAAAAATATTGTGCAGTTATAATTTTACAAGTAAATTCAAAATGTAATTTATTGATTTTCGAAGGGCCACAACGGAAAGGGGAGGGGAGATACGGATACAATTTCTTCAAAGACTCTAGCTATTTTTATGATATCTCTTTGGTACATAAATTTCAGCCTTCCATAATAAGCAGTTTGGGAAATACAGGGTGTTAAAAAAACTAAAAAAAGTTGTATGAAGATAACGGTATTTTTATACAACAAAGAATTAAACTTTAAAAAATTTGTTAATTACATAATTAAGATAAAATATTTTCCTATGTTATAGCATTTACAGACCTCCAAAATTTTTATTGGTTTAAAAGTTATTGGATTTTCAATATGGACAATTTTCGAACTTGGAGGGGGAATAACTCGGAGGGGAAAAGAGATAGAGGAAAATTTGGTTCTACTGGACCTATTATTTTATTACTATAATATCTATCTATGGTCAAAATTTTAACACTCCATCTTAATAGATGTAGAAGTTTGTGTAAACGGACAGACGGACAGACGGACGGACGGACAGACGGACAGACAGAGTGAAACTAATATACACATTTCTTCCAATTTGGTTGGAAATGTGCTAAAAAAACTACAGCATTACACAATCGTCACATATGATCTTAAAAAAAAATTACGACTATCGTCTGTCGTAATTTTCCACGACACTTTAATCAATCGTGTCGTGTTCTTATGATTCATACCCAGAATTGTTAATTATTTTGAATTTGATTTAAGGCTAGTTTCACAGTGACTGAGAGTTTAAACTCTCGATAGAATTCAAAGTTAAGTTTATTTTTTTTCGGTTTATCAGTGTAAATTTAATGTAATCTAGCAAGTAACCTATAATTTAACGATTAGAGTATTAAGATAAGAATTAAAATAAAATAAATAGAAAAATCAAAATCAATTTTTATATTTAACCATATTTTGATTAAATGGAACCTTTTTGGTAATGTTTCTTTCCTTTACTTCTTAGTCATCAGTTTAAGTTGATCTTAACCCACTACTTAGTCTACTGATCTTAACCCACTACTTAGTCTACCCTAAACATATATAGAGCTAATAATTTAATGTTAATGTACCCTCTGGAAATAAAATTTTTTTTTATAAATAATTTAAAACAAAAATGTGTATCAAAGATTTAAATTAAGCTAAACCGAAAAAAACAACTGTGAAATTGAATGAGTTTAAATTTGAACTTTGACTGTGAAACTGGGCATTAGTATTCAATTATTTTAAGTTAAAATTTTTAACAAATAAAATGATTTTTTTATTTAATTTTTAGGATTTATTTTTGATTTTATATCAATGCCAGTAATTAAAGCATTTTCATCAGCTACAGCCGTTTTAGTCATAGAATCGCAAGTTAAAGTAATTTTAGGCATAAAATACTTAGTGCCTGGTTTTATAAATTCTATACAAACTTTGTTTTTCAAAATATATGAAGCTCGTGTAGGTGACACAATTATGGGTCTAGGTTCAATAGGATTTTTAATTATTTTAAATGTAAACAATTTTATAAAAATTTACATTAATTTATATTTTTAGACAATTATTATTTTGCAGCAATTGGAAAATATAAATTTTAGTAATACTAAGCGAGGAAATTTACTGAAAGTATTTTGCAGTTATACAACTTTATCGCGAAATGCTTTAATTGTACTTATAACAGCATTAATTTCATTTTTTTTGGGTTTCAAAATTGCCCATTGGTGAGGACCCACCATTTCGTTTAAGTGAAAATGTTGAAGCAGGCTTACCCCAATTTTCATTTCCTTCATTTTACGTAGTATCAAATAACAAAACATACTATTTTCTTGATATTTATTCAGAACTCGGTGCTGGTATTATTGTTATTCCATTGGTGTCCATTTTAACAAATATTTCAATTGCAAAAGCATTAAGTATAGACAAATATTTTCCTATTTGAAAATATTACATTATATTATGTTTTAATATTTTAGCTCCCAGAGGAGTGGTTAATGCTAGCCAAGAACTAATGACTTTGGGTTTATGTAATATATTGGGACCTGGCGTTCAATCTATGCCGACGTGTGGTGCATTTTCAAGAGCTGCAATTAGCGCTGCAAGAAATTAATTTGTATTAAAATATATGCTGAGGGGGTGAGTTTTCATATAAGGGTTGAAACATAAAACTTGAAAGTTAGTTTTTTTGGAAGCCAGCTTTACGGACGTGCATCTGTTGACGAAAGTTACAGTGTCGGTGATTTATCTAGTTATTTAAAATCAATGGTATTATGTATGTATATATGAATTATACAAATATTATGAATCAATATGTATGTTTGTATTTACTTGCAATAAATATGTTTGTAAATAATATAAAAAAATTAATATTGAAATTTTTACATACTTCTTCCATTTTGAAAATTATTTAAATTTTGCTATGGTAGGGCAGTTAAGGTTGATATTGATTTTTCTTTATTAAAAACATAATGTAAAATAATTCAAAATAAAATGTTAAATGGTAATCTAGTTTAGTTTCACTCTGTCTAACCGTTTAGTTTCACTCTGTATAACCATATTAGTTTCACTCTGTCTAACCGTCTGTCTGTACATTCGTTTACAGAAACTTCTACATCTGTTAAAATAGAGTAACAAAATTTTGACCATATATATAGAATAATAGAATCATTCCAGTATAATAAAATTTTCTTCTATCCCTTTCCCCCTTCGAGTTATACCGCCTTCAAGTTCGAAAATTGCCAATATTGAACATGTAATAACTTTTAAACCAATCAAAAATTTTATCGTCTTGTAAAAGCTATAAGATAGTAAAATCTTTTATCATTTTTGTGAAATTAACATAAATATTATATAAAATCTGATTCATTGCTATATAAAAATACCGCTATCTTCATACAACTTTTTTTTAGTTTTTTTAACACCCTATATTTCCCAAACGGCTTATTATTTATTGAGGCCTGAAATTTATGTACTGAAGCTGAGGATATATCCAAAAAAGTGGCCCTTCGAATATCAAAAATTTGCATTTTTAATTTACTTGGTAATGTTATAGCAAAACTTTGCTTATAGCTACACAATATTTTTAAAAACAAATATTGAGAAAACTCTTGACATTTATATTTCTTTTAAGTGCGTAACAGTGCGTTCCCATTGAATTTTACATAGTTTTTTCGCATAATTATTATAATTGCGTTTCCATTGATTTTTTATAAAATTAGAAAACTCAATTGTAGCCAACTTTATTTTGCAAATTCACTGATATTATTTAGTGTATTTAAAGTTCCTAGTTGTTATTTAATTAAATAAAATATACTTTCTATTTTAATTTATATTGACTTTTATTAATATATTCAAAATAAATTGTGGCAAAAATGAAATAAAAATACATAAATATTTCATATGAAATTCGCCACCAACTTCAAGCCTATTTTCTTATGAAATTTTTTTGAAAAAGTTAAATTGATTTTAACTTTTGCTTATGCAAAAAAACAGTACCACCTTGACGGATTTTTTGCCGTCAAGTTTTTTTCCATACAATCCTGTAAAACTAAAAATTTCAATGGGAACGCTAGGTAAATTAATAAATTAAAATCATTAGCCTAATTCTTATAATTAATCAAAATGCTTTATATAAAATCTTGCAAAGAACGAATCTTTTGCATATTTTTAGGTGCTACATAATTGCAATATTGGATATGTATATTATTTCATATCACATTATGTTCAATTAAAAGCAAAATTACAGAAATCTTAAATGATAAGTTTATATATATTTTCCCATCCTTATATTCTATTATCTAAGTTCTAAGGTAAAAGTATTTCCCGAACTGGATATCAAAGATTTTTAATAAATTTAAATATTGATATATATAATGTTTTAGAAGATATAATGTTTTGATTGGATCATTAATTGGATATTGTTTACATGCAGACCAGAATTTAATTTAGAGTCAAAAGTTATACAAATCTCTAAATATTTTGACAATCAATAAATTACTTATCAGAGCAGTCGATTGATAAATAATAAAGGACTTTAAATTCGGCCCTTAATAATGATTAGTATACTTAGAAATAGGGTGTTTCAGAAAAGTCCGTCATAAAGGTATATAAAATGTGAAATTATAACTACTTAACTATTGAACATGGAAACTTTTAAAGCCACTTTCAGTTTGTTAACACCGACGAACCAATACTATTACTATATCAGCTGATACTATTGCCAAGGTGTCCTTTCTGCCCAGTACGGTACAATGTAGAATCCGTACTGCTATACACGACAGATGAACTAAATAGATATATATTATATAAATTTATAATATATATATATTATATATATCCGTACTATATATATACCTACATACCAATACATGTATCATATCATAAAATAAATAATACTCAGCGCACTATCTTCAAGGTCTACATAATTCACATAAGTAAATGTATCATATCATTTGTTAACTTTTTAACTTATGAACATTTTTAATAAAAGAATATCGTATTAAGATGTAAATTAGTTCAAAATATGGATATTTCTTATTATATTTAGCAATTTGAAAAGTAAAATTTAAATATTCAAAATATGGCGTACATAACAGTTTCACAAAAAAATAATTCTTATAGCATTTTGAGAGATTTTTATATACTTATATATAACTTATAACTACCGATAACAATTCAAAAATCTCTACATGTAGATATTAAAATTTTAGATGTGTGTAAATATATTATTTTTTGATAAAAAAATAAGAATTTATGCATGAAAGCTTATATGCATTTATAGTAATTAATATTTTGTTAAAAATTAAAATTAATTTATGGATATTGACAGACGTGTTGACATTTGTTCAATGTTTTTGTACACATCATGATGTATATGTATTAGATTAATAAAATAAGTAAAAAAAAATGAGACTATTTAAATACAAAGTTTACAATAAATTGCATTAAAATTTCGGGAAAACCTCTAATAGGGCATAGGCCTAGGCCCATATCGGGTTGTTGAGCCAAAATAATAAGATCTCGAGGCGTTCTAAAATTTCATAATTTATTTGATTAATTCATAATTTAACATATTCTATCAAAAATTTTGTTTAATTTTCCAATCAATAGTTACCAAGAATGTTTACGGCTAACTAAAAGTAATCTTAAGTTTTATACATATGCAAATTCATTGACAAGTTTCATATTGCTGTTACGAACACATATAATTAAGCGAAAATATCTTAAATGATAACTAAATTTTCCGGAGATTGTAAATATAAATAATAAATTAGCTTATTTGAGCTTTTATTAGAGTAAATATAAAAAAATGTCACTTGAATTGGACAAGATATTCTAATTAAATTTACAATCTACATATCCACATCTTATTCTACTCGCAAATAGTAATGAGCTCTATCTAAAAAAACATACATTATGTATATATTTCTGATCAATTAGTAATTAGTATTACTTAGTAAAATTTTTAAAAAATTATTAAAGTTAAAAAAGTGTTTCATTTTACTGGCTGTTCTGCAATAACAACAAAAATATTTGTATGGAACAAGGCACTGCCATAATGGAATCTACTCAAATTGAATTAGAAACTAATTTCATTCATAAACCTACAGTAAATCTACAAATTTATAAATCGCGTAAAAGAAAACTGATAACATGGTTTCGAAATAGATTCCATATTTTAAATTGGATTTTTTCATATAATTTGAGATTTGCTTTAAATGATTTAATTGCTGGAATAACGCTAGGACTAACCATTATTCCTGAAAGTATAGCATGTGCTTTACTTGCTGGATTGCCTTCGCATTATGGATTATGTTCTGCTTTTATAGGTGTTTAAATTTAAATAATAATAAAAATAAAAATTGTAAATTTTTATAATTTAAGGACCATTTGTGTACTTAATATTTGGTACAGTTGAAAAAGTCTTAATCGGTCCTACTAGTCTTGTAGCACTTGTAACAGTTCAATTTACAATGGGAAAACCAAATGAATTTGCTTTTATTTTAACACTATTGGCCGGTATTGTTGAATTTCTAATGGGCATTTTTCAGTTGGGTAAGTTTATTTGTAATAAGTATTTAATTAAATCTTATAGTTTTGTGTTTATGACAGAAGACTATTTATGTATTATAAAAAAAACCTAAACTTCAGATTTGTATAGCACTAATTACAATTTAAATATATCATGAAAGTTGTTGAGTAACCCAACGAATTAGAAATATATGTAAGGAGCATAAGTAATAAAAATTGAAGCCAGCTTGAATGTAGTAGTCTCTCTCTTTTTACCACCGAGCTGTCAAAATTAATAAGAGCCGCACAGGTTTTTTTAATTCGGCAGCAATTTTTAAGGGGATAAAATTTATTTTTTCGGAAAAATACAATTAAAGGTCATCCTAAGGAATATTTTATGTCGCGCAACGATAATTATATAAATGGAAAAGTAAAATAGAGTAATTTTGTAATATTTTCTCCGAAATATTTTGTAATAATTAGTGTCTATATTCGCTTTAAAATAGTTAATACCTCAATCTACTTATTTTTCATCTCAAAATTATGATGAAATCTGTTAAAAAATTGCACAACATATTGTTGTTGTAATAAACTAATTTATATTAAGACTCTTAAAATAAAAAAAAAGCCAGCCCTGTAAATCTAAAATTAGTTGTTATAATATTTTTCATATTATTAATTTGACAGCTCGGTGGTGAAAAGAAAGAGAACTATCGAAATCGTGGCTTCATAAACAATTTTTCAATATATTAAAATTTTGATGTGTTAAAAATAGAGGGAACATTTATGCCATATATTCTAATTCGTTGGGAATAACCAGTTGCTAAAAAACGAAGTTTTTGAAATTTTAAACATTTCCTTATGGTGTCTTCCATATAATAATAAATTCCAGATAATAGCCCTGTTTTTTGTAGACAGGTATATTGCATTGCAAAATTTTTGCAAAAAACTATTCACTGCACATCGGCAACAATTTTTTTTTAATTTCAATCACAATTGAATTTATCAGCTGATAATTTTTTTTAAATCACATTAGCTTTGAGTTTTATAAACGTAAAAAAAAATCATTAAATATAATTAAAAAATACAAAACTGCCTTTTTTTGTTGAAATGTAAAAAAAAACATAGGCTATGCCTTTTTTGTTCAATGAATTTGAAATAAATGAAATATTGACAACCAGAGCCATGTACATGTCATATTATTAACTATTTATCCATTACAATTCAATTGTCAGGAATAAATAAGTACATACTGTAATTCTCATTTTATTGCCAGCAAATTGCTGTTGTTTTCAATGTAAAAATTTGCAATACAATATACCTTCTACAAAAAAACAGGGCTAATATTAAAAAATATGTATTACAAAATAATATCTGAGCTCTACCAATAAAATAAATATTTGTTTATAAAAAAAAACATTAAATATTTATAAAACATGAATCATGTGAGACGATTGCGACAGTCGTCTATCTTTAAATATGAGATTTAAAATCACAGAAGACGACAATCGTCACATGCTGTCAATATTATAATGTCGTATCGCGTACAAAACGATTTTACTTTTATACCAATTAGTTTAGCATCATATGAAATGATATCGTAAAATCTATATCGTTTTATCTATCAAATTTACAAGATATTATCTTAGCAATCGTGTTAATATAAAAAAGTAGTTTTATTATAATGTTTGAAAATTATTTTAGAAAATTATAAAATAAAAAAGTTACTTTGATCTAAAATTAAAATTTTTTCTATAAAAAGTGACAGCCACTCATTTCATATGCTTAGGTTGTCACTAAATTTAATATTTTAAGTTGGCGATATTATACCAAATTTAAATTTATACCAATAAAAATACGATAAACAAACCCCGGGTTTGTCAAAAGCACATTTCCTCAAAATCGCCTCATGTAGAACTATGAGCTATTCTAAAACAATGGTAATTCCTATACGTGTATAGTATTTTTTAGTAGTATTTTCAATGTACTATACATAAAAATGAAATGGTAAATATAGGTAAAAAATGTGTCCTTGTACGATTTTATTAATTTTTTTTCCTTTCAAAGTTATTATTCCAGGAAAATATATATAAACTTACCATTTAAGTTTTCTCTAATTTTGCTTTTAATTGAACATAATGTGATATGAAATAATATCCAATATTATATTTATATAGCTCCTAAAATTATGCAAAATCTTGTTTTTTTGCTAAATTTTACATGATTAAGCATTTTGATTAATTATAAAAGTGAGGCAAATGATTATAAATTATTAATTAATGCACTTAAAAGAAATAATATTTTCAAAACTTTTCTCAATATATGTTTTTAAAAATATTGTGCAGTTATAATTTTACAAGTAAATTCAAAATGTAATTTATTGATTTTCGACGGGCCACAACGGAAAGGGGAGGGGAGATACGGATACAATTTCTTCAAAGACTCTAGCTATTTTTATGATATCTCTTTGGTACATAAATTTCAGCCTTCCATAATGAGCAGTTTGGGAAATACAGGGTGTTAAAAAAACTAAAAAAAGTTGTATGAAGATAACGGTATTTTTATACAACAAAGAATTAAACTTTAAAAAATTTGTTAATTACATAATTAAGATAAAATATTTTCCTATGTTATAGCATTTACAGACCTCAAAAATTCTTATTGGTTTAAAAGTTATTGAATTTTCAATATGGACAATTTTCGAACTTGGAGGGGGAATAACTCGGAGGGGAAAAGAGATAGAGGAAAATTTGGTTCTACTGGACCTATTATTTTATTACTATAATATCTATCTATGGTCAAAATTTTAACACTCTATCTTAATAGATGTACAAGTTTGTGTAAACGGACAGACGGACAGACGGACGGACGGACAGACGGACAGACAGTGAAAGTGAAACTAATATACACATTTCTTCCAATTTGGTTGGAAATGTGCTAAAAAAACTACAGCATTACACAATCGTCACATATGATCTTAAAAAAAAATTACGACTATCGTCTGTCGTAATTTTCCACGACACTTTAATCAATCGTGTCGTGTTCTTATGATTCATACCCAGAATTGTTAATTATTTTGAATTTGATTTAAGGCTAGTTTCACAGTGACTGAGAGTTTAAACTCTCGATAGAATTCAAAGTTAAGTTTATTTTTTTTCGGTTTATCAGTGTAAATTTAATGTAATCTAGCAAGTAACCTATAATTTAACGATTAGAGTATTAAGATAAGAATTAAAATAAAATAAATAGAAAAATCAAAATCAATTTTTATATTTAACCATATTTTGATTAAATGGAACCTTTTTGGTAATGTTTCTTTCCTTTACTTCTTAGTTATGAGTTTAAGTTGATCTTAACCCACTACTTAGTCTACTGAGACCCCTAAACATATATAGAGCTAATAATTTAATGTTAATGTACCCTCTGGAAATAAAATTTTTTTTTATAAATAATTTAAAACAAAAATGTGTATCAAAGATTTAAATTAAGCTAAACCGAAAAAAACAACTGTGAAATTGAATGAGTTTAAATTTGAACTTTGACTGTGAAACTGGGCATTAGTATTCAATTATTTTAAGTTAAAATTTTTAACAAATAAAATGATTTTTTTATTTAATTTTTAGGATTTATTTTTGATTTTATATCAATGCCAGTAATTAAAGCATTTTCATCAGCTACAGCCGTTTTAGTCAAAGAATCGCAAGTCAAAGTAATTTTAGGCATAAAATACTTAGTGCCTGGTTTTATAAATTCTATACAAACTTTGTTTTTCAAAATATATGAAGCTCGTGTAGGTGACACAATTATGGGTCTAGGTTCAATAGGATTTTTAATTATTTTAAATGTAAACAATTTTATAAAAATTTACATTAATTTATATTTTTAGACAATTATTATTTTGCAGCAATTGGAAAATATAAATTTTAGTAATACTAAGCGAGGAAATTCAAAATGTAATTTATTGATTTTCGAAGGGCCACAACGGAAAGGGGAGGGGAGATACGGATACAATTTCTTCAAAGACTCTAGCTATTTTTATGATATCTCTTTGGTACATAAATTTCAGCCTTCCATAATAAGCAGTTTGGGAAATACAGGGTGTTAAAAAAACTAAAAAAAGTTGTATGAAGATAACGGTATTTTTATACAACAAAGAATTAAACTTTAAAAAATTTGTTAATTACATAATTAAGATAAAAGATTTTCCTATGTTATAGCATTTACAGACCTCCAAAATTTTTATTGGTTTAAAAGTTATTAGATGTTCAATATGGACAATTTTCGAACTTGGAGGGGTAATAACTCGGAGGGGAAAAGAGATAGAGGAAAATTTGGTTCTACTGGACCTATTATTTTATTACTATAATATCTATCTATGGTCAAAATTTTAACACTCTATCTTAATAGATGTAGAAGTTTGTGTAAACGGACAGACGGACAGACAGAGTGAAACTAATATACACATTTCTTCCAATTTGGTTGGAAATGTGCTAAAAAAACGACAGCATTACACAATCGTCACATATGATCTTAAAAAAAATTACGACTATCGTCTGTTGTAATTTTCCACGACACTTTAATCAATCGTGTCGTGTTCTTATGATTCATACCCAGAATTGTTAATTATTTTGAATTTGATTTAAGGCTAGTTTCACAGTGACTGATAGTTTAAACTCTCGATAGAATTCAAAGTTAAGTTTATTTTTTTTCGGTTTATCAGTGTAAATTTAATGTAATCTAGCAAGTAACCTATAATTTAACGATTAGAGTATTAAGATAAGAATTAAAATAAAATAAATAGAAAAATCAAAATCAATTTTTATATTTAACCATATTTTGATTAAATGGAACCTTTTTGGTAATGTTTCTTTCCTTTACTTCTTAGTCATCAGTTTAAGTTGATCTTAACCCACTACTTAGTCTACTGATCTTAACCCACTACTTAGTCTACCCTAAACATATATAGAGCTAATAATTTAATGTTAATGTACCCTCTGGAAATAAAATTTTTTTTTATAAATAATTTAAAACAAAAATGTGTATCAAAGATTTAAATTAAGCTAAACCGAAAAAAACAACTGTGAAATTGAATGAGTTTAAATTTGAACTTTGACTGTGAAACTGGGCATTAGTATTCAATTATTTTAAGTTAAAATTTTTAACAAATAAAATGATTTTTTTATTTAATTTTTAGGATTTATTTTTGATTTTATATCAATGCCAGTAATTAAAGCATTTTCATCAGCTACAGCCGTTTTAGTCATAGAATCGCAAGTTAAAGTAATTTTAGGCATAAAATACTTAGTGCCTGGTTTTATAAATTCTATACAAACTTTGTTTTTCAAAATATATGAAGCTCGTGTAGGTGACACAATTATGGGTCTAGGTTCAATAGGATTTTTAATTATTTTAAATGTAAACAATTTTATAAAAATTTACATTAATTTATATTTTTAGACAATTATTATTTTGCAGCAATTGGAAAATATAAATTTTAGTAATACTAAGCGAGGAAATTTACTGAAAGTATTTTGCAGTTATACAACTTTATCGCGAAATGCTTTAATTGTACTTATAACAGCATTAATTTCATTTTTTTGGGTTTCAAAATTGCCCATTGGTGAGGACCCGCCATTTCGTTTAAGTGAAAATGTTGAAGCAGGCTTACCCCAATTTTCATTTCCTTCATTTTACATAGTATCAAATAACAAAACATACTATTTTCTTGATATTTGTTCAGAACTCGGTGCTGGTATTATTGTTATTCCATTGGTGTCCATTTTAACAAATATTTCAATTGCAAAAGCATTAAGTATAGACAAATATTTTCCTATTTGAAAATATTACATTATATTATGTTTTAATATTTTAGCTCCCAGAGGATTGGTTAATGCTAGCCAAGAACTAATGACTTTGGGTTTATGTAATATATTGGGATCTGGCGTTCAATCTATGCCGACGTGTGGTGCATTTTCAAGAGCTGCAATTAGCGCTGCAAGTGGTATAAAAACATCCATAGCCGGATTACATTCAGGTCAGTTATTTCGGTTTTCTTTTTCTCAAATTGTAATATTTAATTTAAGGAATATTGGTAATCATTGCATTAAGTGTTCTAACTCCGTATTTTCACTATATTCCTGAAAGTTGCCTAGCAGCAATATTAATGTGCGCAATAGTTTCATTGATAGACCTAAAGCTACCAATTAAACTGTGGAAAGAATCTAAAAGAGACTTTATCACGTGGTTGTGCTGTTTCAGTGTCTGCATTGGATTTGGTGTTGAAATAGGTTTGTTTTTCGGAATAGGTATAACAGCTGCCCATTTGTTATACTTATGGGCTAGACCAGAAATTACTGTTAAAGCAGATCAGGTATAAACATTAAATTAATCAATAATTATTTATATATTTTTTATTTGTAAAAATAGAACAATATTGTACAATAGAAATATTACTTTCAATTTCAACAAAACGTAGTAACTTCAAAAATTCGGGGTTTTGAGCTCTCGATGACATTGTTGTCATAATCACTATTTTTTTGTCAAAAATGTACACATTAATGTACACTCCAAAAATTATTTAAAAATCAATTCTTAGAAAATTAGCAATTCTTTGGATATAATTAAATCCACCAAACTGTAAATTATAGAGAAAATCACATAAATCATGAATTCCATTCGGAAGAGATTTCCACTCCGACGGAGAAAAAAATAGAATTATAAAATACCTCGGAATCGTATAAAAATATTGCCATAGCAAACCCATTTTTCGAATTTTCGAAATCAGCTGATTTACATCAAATTCAAAAATTAAATATTTTTAAAACATTTTTTTCATGCATACTTTAGAAAATTATTTTAAAAGTATTAATTTCTGAATTTGTGTATTAAAAAATGTTTAAAATCAATACTGTTGGGTTTTTGTTGGAACTTATGGATGAAGAAAACTTAGAAAATTTTATACATTTAAAAGAAACATTTTAAGCCAATTTTTTTTTTTATCAAAAGTTGATTTTAGTTTTAATTTCCGCAACTTTTTTTTCGGAAATTTTTTGTATGAACTTGATATTTTGATCGTAATTGAAAATACTAATATACGAATGAAACGGATTCGAAATTGAATAATATTCCGAACGGAATTTAGAATTAGGAAGTCTCCGTCGGAGCTAAAATCGAACATTTTCCGTTCCCAACGGAATTCATGATTTATGTGAATATGAAAAATTTATGAAATACTAGGTTTTGTCGTTCACCAAAATACACTCCTAGAACAAAAAATGATGTTACTATAAAAACTGCACCTTAAAAATAAGCATTTCGTCTATCATAGTTGGAAGTGTATTTTGGTGAACGACAAAATATAATATTTCATAAATTTTTCATATTTTCTCTATAATTTACAGTTTGGTGGATTTAATTATTATTTATTCATAATATGTAGTACGAAACCTATGGCCTTATTCTGAGAGTCGTGTCGTATTTGACGCCTAATAAATATTTGGTTTCGTACCGACTCTAAAATGGTATTCCCAGAGACGTACGAAACGACAAATTTATTGCCAACGTGAAAACAGAAAAATAAAATTCCCAATAGATGGCTTTGCGGAAAAAAGTCGTTTTTATGTTGGTACCAGCAGTTATTTTGACAATCAAAATGCAATGTTTACAATGTTTATCGGCTAAATATTGAGTTCTAAAAAAATTCAATTGCACGGGATTTTTTTTTTGCAATATTAATTACAGTTTTATATATACATTTATTGAACAGTGAATTATCTATAAATGTTTCTAAATATGTTTACTTTAAAATAAGAATTTAGGGGCAGATTAGCTAGTGAATTGGTTGCCAAAACAAAATTAGCTTATTTATGCCCAAGACGATGTTGTACCTGAAATAAAAAAGGATGCGGTTGAAGCAATTGTTGAAAAAACGGGACAAGTTGTTGTCTCATAAGAGTTCTTTTTTTTCTATTATCATTCCAGATGTTATTTCAGATAAAAAATGACTACATTTCAATTCATGTTTTTAACTCTCATATTGGAATAAAAAAATATATAAATGTATAAACTATAATAAATAATTAGGGTTTTATTTATCGAAATTCCACAATAATATAATACTAATATATTTCCGCAATTATTCTTATAATAATTGTGGAAATATTTATTGTATTATAATACAAAAAACACATTTTACTTTTCGATTTTCTAATTTCGTAAGCAAAATTGCCTACGACAAATTTTTTACTTTTTTGACATTTCAAAGCGTTTCGTAACGACTCAGAGAATACTAATTTGTTTCATCTGTGTCGTATTTAACGCCATCTTTCGCTAAATACGACTCTCGTAATACAATTTTCTCTGAGGCGTGTCGTTCGAGAGACAATACGACTGTCAGAATAAGCCCACTAGTAACTTGCAGTTACTACGTCTTGTCAAAGCACAGAGGTTGCAATAAATTGCTTAGGATAATTTCCTCTTTTCAATTTTTCACACAAAAAAATGGTTAACATTTTCATTCATGAAAACAACGAAAACTAACAAAGTAAAATTAATTAGCCATATTCTTTATTTAATTTATTGTTAGTCCTCCATGATAAACACACAACGATCTAAATTATAGCTAAGCTATCAGAAATATGAGATTAATATAACTTTTATTCAATTTTTTGTACCTTATCTTTTTTAATTTTTAGATAGAGGATATGCAATATATTCGTGTAACACCATTCAATGGAATGTATTTTCCTGGTATTGATTATCTGCGTGGAAAAGCGCTGAAAGCATGTATTGAAGCAGATTTTCAAGTTCCAGTTATAATTGATTGCAAAAAAATTACTGGACTCGATTATACTGCAGCACAGGGAATATCAAAATTGGCATGTGATCTAGAAAGTAGTGGAAATCAAGCCTTAATATTATATCATATGAATATGCAATTTCAAAAGCTTATAGAAACTGGGAATAACATAATATTTTGTAGTAACGAAGAAAAGCTTAAGGAAATTTTAACTCAAGAATCATTACGGAATGGTGTAATTAGTCTAAAAGATCATGTACGAGCATCAATTGATTTGGGTTATAAAATTGATTCATAAATCAAAATATTCTTCATTTTTTTATTTTATTTTTTTATATACCAGATTTTTATTTTATTGTAATAAATTTTTATAGCCAATTTAATGGAAAATATTTCATCAGTGTTGTATTTAAATATTAATACCGTATTATTAAAATTTTCCTTTTTTTAAATTAGAGATATTATAGAGAACAAAGGAATAAAATATTATTGATAAAGAATGGATATTGCTATAAAACCGAAATCGATAGAATTTGTCGCAATATTTATATGAGTTAAATTATACTATAAACTATACAGTCATGATGTAAAAAAACAAGGTGTGATGGATCGTTGCTTTTGTAAAATCAAGTACGTCACTAAGGATTACTTTTCATATGATTTTTTTTTTTAAATTATTTGAAGTTTCAATTAAAAAAATAAATTTTAATACAAAACTAACCCTGAGTGACGATAAAAATACAAAAATGGCAGTTGTCATTTCATATTCATCAAACCTTGTTTTTTACATCAGGCTATACTATACAGTAATAATTTATAATCAGAAAAGTTTCCAAAATCGAATAATTTTAAATAAAAAATTATAAATAACTATTAGAATATATTTATTGATTATTGAACATCAATAAAAATTTATTCTTCTCACACAATTCTTCTCATGCATTCTTATCTTAAAACTTAAACTACTTAACTTAAACCACCGACAGATAATGATTAACTATGACTCAGTCTAGCTAGACCTTGTACTTGGTATTTGCAAACAAACGAATTGAATTGTGCTTGAATGTACATGAAACAAAAATGTTAATTTTTAATTAATTTTTAATTCTTACAGGCTATACTTTTTCCAAAGATACATACATATACGGAATAAACTGTTTCCAAATATATTTATATTACATTAATTGTAGAAATATGTCTGTAATTTTTATTGTGCTTATAAAATTAAGTATGTATAATTAATTACATACTTAAATTTAAATATAAATAATAATTTTATTATCTTTTGGCCATGCTTTGAAATTATACTCTTTTTTATGTATTATCAGTATTATTTTAATATCATTTAATCTTCTTAAATGATAATTATTATTATCATCATACAACAAATTTACATATAATAAACTCTAATACTATCAAATAACAAAACAAAAAGCACTGATAATTTTCTTAAATCTAATCTATACATTCAGTAGTAGTTCAGTTTTATTACTATTATAAAAGATTAATATATTTTTTTAAGGTGCCTTTATGATGATAGAGGCTGTGAAAAATGGCCTTCTCTCTGCAATTTTTGAGCTAAATTGTTTTGCACGCTTCATTTGCACGCCGGATAGTCATTCTACTGCTGATTTTCGTTTTCTGCTTATTATCGTATTCCGATTCCCATTCCACAAACAATTTAGAAGGCTTTGACTATGTAATATATGGACTGCTAGTAACCAACTTCATTGCTTTGGCAATCACCGACCGTGCGCCTACCACCAGATGGCGAAAAAGAAAACTAACTATTCCGAATTGCCTATGGCGACCCTCCCCTTTTCGACGGCCAATAAAAAAACTAATTTATTTATTTAAAAATATTCAACCAATTTAGATCATTCAAAGATTTTTGAATTTTGGGGGGTTTGACTAAGTTACACATTTTTTCAATGTTAACCCAGCAAACAAAAGCGAAGTAGTTACTAACACAAATAAACATTTTGCGTGCTTGTATATAACTCTATGAGTAATACGTAAAAAAATTCATATATATATATATAGAATCGTCATAGTGAATTTTTGCCCAAGTCTCTATCTTTTTTCACTGGAAGAAAAGTACTTTTCCGGCGTAGTCTTGTAGTACTTGTAGAAGTAGTTCTACGTTTGCTGGGAAATGTTATGTAAATTGTGTTAGTGATTTCCAAATGTGAAAAGTTATTTCAATTCTTTCTCCAGTTATTTAACTGTGGATATTTAAAACTGAAACAATTTTATTCTTTAAAGTGTAAATTTATATATATTTTGTTTTCAATTTTTGTTTAATGTTACAATAAGCCTTATGGCAGTGACGTGGCGTTCTATTGTCATCCCTGTACTTGATCCTTAAACCTTGTTTTGAATTTAGTTTTGATTTTCTTTTAACTTCATTTTTCAAATACATATGGGATGTTCAGAGAGAAAGGGAGAATTTATATTGTTGCCGTTGCATCCTTAAATGTTGAAGCAATTATAATTTTAACTAAAAATATACCAAACAAATTATATATTAGTTTCTAAAAATTGATCAACAGCAACTAAATTATTTTTCCACCGATACGATGAAAATTCCATAGATTTTACTTTAGAATTCTACTGGATTGTATTCAGAAATCCACATCTTTAGTTCTTTTATTAGCCTCCTCTGGTGCTGACGCTACCAGTCCTAATAGATTTTTGGCTTTGCCAGCAAAGGGAATTACAAACGACTAGCAGTCCATATATTATATAATCAAAGTTAGAAGGCAATTACATGGGCATTGCTATTGGTACTTTTGAAGTTCTATTTCTTGAATATGAATATATGTGTATATATCTAGAAAACTTATTTTCTAGATATGAATCGAGGAAAAGTTAAATTTTTTGTATAAAGATGTGCTATCTCATTTCTTATCTCCAACATTTTTGTGTTTACATTTATTTATAATGGGAAACGCAAAATTCTATTATTATTATTATTATTCGGGAACAAAGTTCCAGTAATTATATTTCAGTTGCGTTAAAGCAGTTCGTGTTTTAATAACACAAATCGTTGTATAAAACCCATAAACCGCCACGATAATGTAAAGAAAATAATTTTAAAAAATATATAAAACAAAAAATAATATTAGTAAATACATACTTATATTTTATTTTATTTTTGCATTCTGCATTCGGCGGTTATTCTGGAATTAATTAGTAAGTATAAATTCATTTCTAACGAAAAATAGTTTTGTGAACATCGTACTATTATAGGAAGTTTTAGTCAATTTATTTTAAATTCTTGAACAAATAATGTGATGAACAGAAAATCCTTTGCTCAATACAAACAATAAAATTACTGAAAGTAAGAAAATACTATGTATATTTGAATATGAAAGATATATGAAAGATAATTTTCTAAAATTAATCTTTGGATTTTGTGTTTAGATAATTATATTTACGTTGTATGTACATATATATGTATAATATATAATAGATTAAATTAAATTAAATTAAATTTAATTTTACAACATCATAATTGAGAATCTACAATATAAAAGAATACATCTAAATATAAAAAATGTGAGAAACAAACTAATATGGGTTTGTCAACAGCAATTTCTTACAGTAATTTTGGTGATTTTAATCAAAAAGACAATCTTTTTACCCATGAGTAGCAAGGTATCAAAGTAGCACAAAATCAAAATTATATACGGCCTTGATTATATACAATTCAATTTTTGGCGACCAATCATTACGACAAAAACTTTGAATTTTTTTAGAATTTTTTTTATTTTTGATTCTGTTCACTACTTACAAAATATTTTGATAATAAATGTAATATTACGATATTAATTTACTTGTGGATTACTACTCTATAAATATTTCCTACTAATTAATTTTATTTACAAAATAAGATTTTGTAAATATTAATTCAGTAATGCCCGTATGACAATGGCTTGACAAAATCCAAAAAAAAACTAAAAAATGTCTCTTTGTGCGACTGAAACACAAATATTTTTCAATGAGAGACAACTATAGTGTCGTATTGATGCTGTCAAATATATTGTTTTTGTTTTTTAATCTGTCAAAGATATTTCGCTGCTCGAATACTTGTTTGCTTCATACGCCTCTGACATTTTCACTTTGCTCCATATCCACCCTAAATTTGCTTTGCTCCATATCCACCCTAAATTTTCAATTTGAAATTGTAGAGGGAGTACCATCGATTAGTATTGGGTGGAAAACTCGGCTATTGATTTCACACATGTCCTTTCAAAAGAGCTTTAGAACATTTACTCTGTAAATCAATATAAAAAAATTTTGAATTTAAATTTTTTTTTTCTTTTTCTTAAATAATATATTATTTTTACATATTTGGATAGGTTATTAATTTATCTATACAAAAGTAGAGGGAAAGTATATTGTTAAATTTCATATTTTATTAGTTATTAATGATAAATTAAACACACCTTTCCAAATATCCATACAAAATTTTAAAATTATGCAAGCTTTTCTTTTTTTTCGCATTAAAAAAAACCCGTAATTTTTTTTTGCTTTGTTTTCGCAAGAGTTTGTAATCTATTTTTCAATTTCAGTTATAGATCTATATCTATAATTATAAAAATTACAATAGACATACACTAATAAATACATTAATTAAGTAACAAAACATTAATTATATTCATGAGTAAAAGTAAGATTTACATCAGTTCAGTTTAGATCTTTAACTAATTTAACTTTTATTCGAAAAAAACAATACAATATTCATAGTTTCATTTTTGATCTAGAATCTAGATTAAATGTGATTATTTAATTAAAGTTTTTAATTTATATTTTTATTTCCTTAGTGTCAGAAGTAGCTGATGAACTTCAAATTTTAAATTGCCCGAAATTGAATAATAATCACACGATAGTAAATCTACAAAATCCTCCAACTAAGCATTGGATATATAGAAGAGTTTACATTTTATCGTGGATAAAAGATTATGATAAAAGTTTTGCAATTTCTGATCTTATTGCCGGATTTACCTTAGGGCTCACAATAATTCCACAAAGTATTGCATATGCGTCTTTGGCTGGTTTACCATCACAATATGGACTTTATGCAGCGTTTATGGGTAAATTTATTGAATATTTAATTAACTTTAGACTTCAGAAAGGGTATCAAACATTTTAATTGTTATCTTATCCATATATGAATTTATTATATACATACTTTTATTTACAACAATTTTATTTTAAAACAAGCAAGGTTTCTAAAAAGACAAAACATATATTTTGTCCCAGCATCCAGTTTTAGTTGGTTTGTATAAATAAATGTTATATAATGTATACGGCTTTGGTAATAAGGTAATAGACTACAAAATTTAAGCTTGGATGTAATTTTGGAAAAAAATTATCATATTTTCGCTTTGCCGAAAAAAGTTACTGCCTCTACTCTAACAGTCTTTTGTCGAAAACTCCTTTCTGGATGCCTGAAGGGGGCCTGGCGGGGATTTTACCCCGTATTACTGAAAAAAGCTACTATCTAAATGACTTTTATCTAAATGACTGCGGCCTAAAGTCTTTTTTCAAAATCACTTATGACCGCGTCTGCCCATCGGTTACGTTATGTTATGGTCAATGGATCCCCTTTCTGGATGCCTAATGCTGGGCTTACATTATGGCGAAAATTAGATTCTAATTTTAAAAAAGGATGCAAGATAGTATTTTTCCCTAAGTGTGATAGAGAGAGATATGACGTCGAGAAAAAATTTCCCCTTTTTTTGGACGTCGACAAATTTTCTCGTCTTTTTTATTGGACTCGAATTATGGCACAAGACGGCTGGCGTCTTGTCCTATAATTCAACATGAGAAAATTTTTTTTGTAGGTACTTTTTTTCTTGTATAAAATTTTTTTTATATATTCATATATAATATATCATATAATTATATTATATATCATATACATATCGTCAACTCAGTTCTTAAGTGTTCACTGTCCAAAAATAAAATTGTTGAGAAATTGAAATTTATGATTTAGCATAAAAGTTTTTAGACTTTTTGCAACATTTCAACAATGCTGATTTATTTTTTATGGATATTTCATTTGTTTTTTTATATAGAAGTGATAAAAATATTTCTAAGTTGTAATTTATTTAATTTTTTTTAAAAACTACTGATCGATGTCGAATTGGATATTGAATAGTACTATATGCAGACCGGTAAATTATTCCCATTTAGCGGATATTAAGCAAGAAATTACATTTTGAACAGATAAGCCCATAATTTTTTAATTATAATTTCATAACAGAATTAGATGAAAACAATTGCAAAATGTAAAGTTCTAAGCACAATTAATATGAACATAAAAACTTAACCGTAAAGTGTGACATAAAATTTAAAATTTTATTAATATTGTGCAGTATCCATATCATCAGTTAGAACTTACCGATGATATGGATATTAAACAATTGATTGAAAATATAGGATTTGCACAAATATGAACTGACTTTTACTTTTAAAAATCTTGGGTAAGTTTGCTCAATGTTATACATACCCTTTTAAAACTATTGGATATTGCACAAATATCCGCGGTAATAATTAAATATTTTGGCCCATTGAACATAACTTTTCAAGAATATCTTGGAAACGATTTGTGATAGAACAAAACGTTTTACGCCAATCGAAAGATCGTAGTCAAATTAGTAAAACTGCATATAACACATTTTGTCAAAAAATTGTCTATTAAACACTTAAGAACTGAGGTAACGAAATATATATATAAACAATTGATTTGTGAGTTCAAATTTAAAAAAAAATATTTTAAATAAAAAAAAAAAGGAAAATATTTACAATAAAATTTATATATGTAAAATATTTCCTATAATTCCCACCTAAAAATAATAATTTTTTGTTTAATTCCCTCTTTAGGTTAATTTTTTCTTGCTATCTCGTTTTATTTTGGCGCAAAAATAAAAATTCTCCATAATATAAACCTAGCATGAAGGGGGCCTGCGGGGATTTTACTCCCTTTCTGGATGCCTGAAGGTGGCCTTGCGGGGTTTCACCTTGTATTTAAATATTTATTTTATTTATATGTTCAATTCAACAAGAATTGATAGAAAAATAAAATTACTTAGGACGTGTATTAAGTTCAGGTAAATTTTATATTACCAAAACGATTGTTGCCCAGAAGGTTAAATTTTTCTTGATAGTTTAACTTCTATGGCGTTTTGCAATACTTGTATATGTCTGTGAATAGCAATAATTTATGCGTGTATAAATTTCTGTGATGTTTTAAATAAATTATTAAGCGCAATTTAAATTTTTAATGAAACCGTTTTAAATAAATTCTTAATTTTGATTTTAAAAAATTCAACCACCGCTTATTTCGTTTGAATATATGCCATTTTTTCCTAATATTTGGTAGTTATGATAACAAACTTATTTTAAATATATCCAATATTAATTGAATTATATAAAAATTACAGACCATTGGCATATGTTCCTTTTCATATAAAATTAGTGTTTGTGTAAAATGACTCTCATATTTTTGCAAATAGAACTTCCTCCTCTTAATTATGTTACAATTTAATAAGTGAACAGATTCCACATTGTTAAATGTATTATCACAGATAATAAATATACAGATGTAGCACGTATGTACATATATGGGAAAAAGTGATGTATAGAAACGATTTTTAACAAAAAAAAAAGCTATTTCTATTAACAGCCAAAAAAGCTTTTTTATTAACCGACAATATTCTAAATTGGCTTTGAGTCTTAAGTCTTAACCGACAGGCATACACACACAGGAATATTTTAGAAATTACTCATATAATATAATAGCCGTTTTTTTGTAATAAACCAAAACCAACACTACTAAAAAGCCCTGAACAAAGTCTGTGCACTAACACATATATACCAAAAGGTAGTCAGAGAATTCAATATGATATATAATTTTTTCTTTGATAAAAATTATGTTTTTACTTTTTAGTGGTAATAAAACGAAATTTATAATTTTTTATAATTATTTTATTAAAAAAATTAATTACGTATAATTTATATGTTTTGTAATTTCTATTATTTAAGATACATGTAATAAAACGCTTTTCTAATAATTTTGTACCATCAGATAGTGTTTTTACATCAATAATGTCTATTGATAAGATACAAATTCACCAATTGGCACAAAAATGCGTATTGTTACCTGTATCTGAAATTAAATATTAATAAATTCAAAATAATATAATTATAAAAAATACTCCTGCACAACATATACGTCCCCTGGAACATACTGCATAACATAAACGTCCAGCAGTTTCACATGAAAAAATAAACAAAGTCATTAAAAAATTCATTTTTGGTTTGTAGTAATTTGGGTAAATATATTTAATAATTCTACTTGATTTTTTAAAATATCTAAATATCTAGTGAGAAAAATCGTTTTGACAGTTTTGTGCTTTTTATTAAATATTTCTGTATCTCGCGAGTAAATTTTCAATTTGTGACCATAAAAAAGTTAATTTTTTACTACTATTTGGTAAAATCCATTGCAAATCATTATATGGAACTTCGGATCCATGTAAAATAACATTTACTACTATTAATACTAATGCGGACAGAAATATTGCATTTTAAATCGTCGCTATTTTCGAGTAAAACAAATACACATTTTTCCTCATTTTCGAAAAGATAATTTTGAAAATTTATTTTTTGTTTAAAATTATTTTTAAAAATACTGTAATCTTTAGTAATGTCAGATGCAAAAAAATCATCTGACCTTTTTTGTAATAAAATATTTAATTTTTCGAATTTTCTCTGACGGATCCCGTCTTTGAATGTATTCTATTATCCACTAAATACTGTGGATAATTTGCAAAAATTGAAGGTATAGCACCGACATTAAATTTATTAAATTTATTATTTTCATTGTTTTATTGTTTTATATAATCTTCTTCTCGAAAATGAATCGCAAAAACAGAAGAACATTTTGTTGGCTGCCAGTCACTTCTGTGAATAGCGCTTGTCCACTTATCTTTTAAATCCTGATCTTTAGGAAAACCAAAAGTTGGAATCGATGGTTCTGACGAAAAATAATTGGACTTGCAACAAGGTACCACACAATGGCGCGGCATTATTTAACTTCAAAAATCAAAAAATTGCACGAAATTTGCACACTTAGTTTATATTAAATTGCCTTTAGCACACTAATTATTAACTATAAATTAATTAACAAATAAATATCACAATATTATTAATAAATATTAAGATATTCCAACAAGAAATTTTATATCTTATTTATCAAATTTGCACTAAATTTTTATCACAAAAATAAACTAGGTAAACTAAATAATCACACAATTTTTTTTATAAAAAACAAATCTACAATTGTTAAAATATAATTTACACTACTTTTTAAGACAAATCTCTTATTATTTACCATAAAATATCACTTTTATTTCTTTATTTTGGTCGCGTCTATTTATGCCGCCATTAAATTTGACATTAGCAAATTTTTGACTTCTGACTACTTTCGTGGTTTCGATGTATGCGTACATCAGGGCTTTTAGTAGTGTTCGTTTTGAATAAACACATATGTGTGTTACACACATTTTTGTATGTATTGAACAATTTGTTCGTATTATTTTTTTGCGATATATTAGCCGTGTAGATAAATTTATATGCGTCTACAAAACACGGCTAATATATAAAAAAAAAATAATGTGAAGAAAATGTTCAATGCATATAAAAATGTGTGTAACAAAATACACACATGTATTTATTGTATTATGCGTCACTATTTCTAATATTCTAATATTTCTAATATTACAAATTTCAAGAATTTAATTTTCAATTATAAAACCAAAACCACTTTTAACAGACAAGACAGTTATTTTCAAAAAAAAATATACCTTAAAATAAAAAACTAACATGCCACTAAAATATCTATATACATACTATGAAAAGCCGAATATATTATATTCTATGAGCTCTTATAAAGCTTTTTCTTAAATATTCCTGTGAATGGCCTCAAATAAACTCAAATAAATACTTAAGCAAGATACTTGTCGGTTAAGACAAAAGCTTTTTGTCGGTTAAGGAAGAGCTTTTTGTCGGTTTATAGCTGTCGGTTAATAAAATAATTGGCACCAAATTTTTGTATGGTCGTGCTACATCTGTATATTTATTATCTGTGGTATTATGTAGAATTTTAATAAAAAAAATTGTAATTATATTTATATTTTATTAATTAAAAAAATGAAAAATCGATTTGCAGAGACTAAGGAATTTCTTTTTTATCCGAATATACATATATCCGATCCCATTATATTGGAACATTTTCTATACTTTAACTTGATGTTTTTTACTACTATAGTAATGGACAAACCAAAAATAAAAACTTTTAATTTACTAGTATCAACAAAATAACTTATTAAATTTGAACATTTTTTTTAAATACTATCACAGTAAATTTTCCAAAATATTTTTTTTTTTATGAATTTCTTTTATATTATATTCAATTATATTTTAATATAATTTTCCAAAATTTTAATATATTTTTATAATATTTTGGTAAATTTAATATCGTATTAGAAGCAATTTGAGTATTTTTAATCCTTCAATTTTTATTATTGACGTGAATGGTTGTATTTATTTTAAAATTCAAAATCGAAAAAAAAACATTAGAAAAATTTAAAATTTAAAAATTCAAAAGCAATAAAGATTGCGTACACAATGGCGAAATCTAATGGCGATTTTTTTAAAGGATGGATATGTATAAGTGCGGTTGAGACAGCAATATCGTCCACACATTTTTTTGGATGTCCAATTTTCGAAATTTATTTGAGCCGACGTCTTGTGCCATAATTGGACGTCTAAAAGATGAGATTTTATAGAAAAACTATAGATGGCGTGAATATTATATATATACAAAATTATATTTTGTCAAATTTATTTTTTTATTTTAAAGCTAGGTATTTACTTAAAAAAAAAGTTGGCAAAATTGTGAGCAAAATATATTGAAAATATGTAAATATAATATAATATAATATAATATAATATAATATAATCATACTGAGTACCATGTGTATATGACAAAGCAAAAACTAAGAAACAAATTTTGCCCCTGGTAAAATTTTCTATATAAAATCATACTTTTTTTTAACTGAGTACTAAGCTTTAGGTAAAAAAATGGATATTATTTTTTTTCAAATAAATTATTTACATTGTCAAACAATATTTTTTAGGAACATCAAAAAGTTCCTATAATTTTTTGGAATGGCAACTAGATGCTATAAATTCCCAAACCAAATTTTTTTGTTTCAATCTTTCGTGAAACGAATTTTAGCATGCTATCTCGTTCTATTTTGTCTAAAAAATATAAGTTTCGTCATTGTCTAAACCTTACATTAAAAACTTACAAATAATCGAAAAGTAATTTTTTAAATCTAGATATGAAAATCAATATATGGCTGTCAAAAATACGCAAATTTGCGTATTTAAACACATGCTACAAAAGTGAAAATCACATCTATACAAAAGTGAAAATAACATATATGATTTATTTTAGAAATATATTTATTATTATACAGGGCCGCTTCCACATCACCTTTGAGGTAGACTTCTCGATTCACTTTTTTTATAGAGCTATCCCCGGTAGGCATAAGGCTCTGAAATACATATACATAAATATATATAAATAGCATATTATTATCATACATAGTTAAATTTAAAAACTACATCCCTAGGAATAAAATAATTTTATGAAATTTGTTTCGCGACGAAGTTATCTAGTATTTATATATATTTGAATTATTGATTTTATTATCAAATAATAATAATTATTTTCAAACATATGTTTGAATTGATTTTGAAACAAATTTTTAAGGCCCTGGTCCATCAGTCTTGTTAAAAGTTGTGATGACTTTTTAAAAGTCGTCACCACTTTTTTCTAGCAAAAAAGAAAAGAGATAACATGTAAAATTATACAGTACAGAGAGAGATAAAAATTCCCACTCTTTAACAAAATTTCGAAATATTTATGACATTTCGAATTTATTTTTTTATTTGAAAATAATTTTCAAACTGTACACACAACATAGAAAATTAAATTTATTTTTATATTTGTGATTTCTAGGTCTAGTTAGCATTAACTTAGACACAATTAATTTTTATATATAAAGTATGTACCTTTTTTAATTGAAATATTTTGAAAATTCATTATTATTATTAAAAATTAACTTTATTGAAAAAATATAAAATTTAAAACAATAGATTGCCATTCAAAAAATGTAGAATTTTTTCAAAAAATTATGACAAATATTTTAAAGTATATGTCAAACGCCAACTTTTATTAAAAAAAGTTGTTAATTATCAACTTTTTTTCGAATACAACAACTTTTTTTCGAATACAACCACTTTTTTGTTGGATTCGACGACTTTTTTGTTGGATACAACCACTTTTTTTCGATAAAAAGTCGTTGTTCCCTCTCTATCGCACGCATACTTTTTTGTATCTTGCATCACTTCTTCTAGAAAAAAGTGGTGACGACTTTTAAAAAAGACTAATGGACCTGGGCCTTTATCCATTAAAAAGTTTTGAGTGTCAATAGATATTTTTTAAAAATATTTTTCATTTAAAATTGTATCAGTAGAATTTTCAATTAACTATTGATAAAAACGCAAAAATGTTTCTACTGCATAATAAACAATAACGACGTCATATATGGAACAGTAAGAAATCCTTTATTCTTATATGCTATAAGTGATTTATTATTGAATTCTCCTTCTAAAGCTGTAAGGCATGGTTCACAGCGTAACTTATTCTTAAGTTTTTTAACAACAAAACTGATCTATTCAACAATTTTGTAGCAATATTCTGATAAATTTGGCATATTGAAAAATTCTATTATCGACTTGTTCTCTATGTCATTAGATTCAACTTCGTCTATCATTACAGCACATGGTGTAGTCATATTCAAAGTATGACAAGCATTATTCGAAGTTAGATTTTAATAATTGTAAGATTTTAATATCTTCTAATGGCATACAATTACCAATCCCTTCTTCTCTTAACTGGCATCTTACCAATAAAAGTTATACCTGAAATTTATAAATTACTTTTTAACTAATTTTATATCAAATGTTCATTACTTACTCTGAAACTGCTGTACAGTTGGATTATTATGATAACCGAGATTCATTCTTATTGAACCAAAAAATAGTTCAATATGATCCTGGTTTAATTTATAGTAAGGTAAAAATTTCAATATTTATCCTGTAGCAGGATACAATAAATCTAAAATAAACGAAATATAAATATATGTATTATTGTTCTAGTGGTAATAATATAGATCTTATACTTTTTTACTTTTCATAAATAGGTTTAATTGTCTTCAGAGCAGTAATAATACCAATAAAACCAGTTTATCTGGTCTTAACCTGTTAGCTGTTTACCAGTTATTATTTCTAAATATTTTTTTTGCAGAAATTGACTCCGTAAATCCAAAACCATCAAATTTCCTCGAATTCAATACATCAAAATCATAGTTCATAATTCTAATGAAATTAGCGGTTGGACCACTTCCATCAAAATCTGGTAACGTAATCTCATTGCGGCAAAAATCTGAAGCATCAGCAACAGATTTGCTCAGTACCTGTACGGCTAACCTAACACGCATTTTTTGGTTACGAAAATATATGTGCGCTCTTCGTAATCTGTAAAAATGCATATATCTACATATTTATAATAATTTCTAATATTCTCAAATATAATTATATTACTTTTCCAACTTGTAACTGTTCTTCGTCTTGCAAATTAAGCAAGCTAAGCACATACTTCCAATCATACTTCATTAATACTCTCATTACATTCATTTATAAAAACATTTAGGTCACTAAAGGTATTATATGTACCAATTTCAACATATACATAAAATCAACATATTCTTTTTTTGTAAACTATTTATTATATGTTTCTATTCCAGCTTTCCAACTTCAATTGAGGCATACGTCCATAAAAACCACCATTTGATACGCCATAATCATAATGTCACTATTACCACCATCTCCTATCTATGTCAACACAACCACTTATTTGTTTACCATTCCACTCCTGTTGTTTTCTTATAGCCATTTGATCAAAAACTAAATTTAATATTATTTTACCCCCTGCTGCACTCGCACTTCAAACATTAGAAGCAATATTTTCGAATGATTCAGCTGTGAAGCCAGGTTCGCAGACAAAGCATTGATACAAGTTACTCAATGTTCTTACATGCGGCAAAGTTGAATTAAATGTCTTTCTCACATAATCATATGCTTTAGGTTAAGTGATAAGAAATTTAAATTTAGTGCAAATGAGCTTAATTCTGGCTTATACTTTTGTGGAATGGTTCTTTTGTTACATTTAATTAGTTGTCTTAACCTGTTAGCTGTTTATGTCGCATATATGCGTCCATGGTAAACGATCATAATGTCACTATTGGCGTATCAAATGGTGGTTTTTATGGCGTATCAAATGGTGGTTTTTATGGACGTATGCCTCAATTGAAGTTGGAAAGCTGGAATAGAAATTCTTGCATGAAATTCTTATGTAAGTAAAAAACAAACTATTTTCGAAATTTTAATATTGTTAATGGAAAACAAATGTTTGCTAATGTCGCGTATATGCGTCATGCAATCAAAAATTAATATTTGCATGAAATTCTTATGTAAGTAAAAAACAAACTATTTTCGAAATTTTAATATTGTTAATGCACATTATAAGTAAAGTCGCTTCATTTCTCCATTTGGAAAACAAAACTAAATAGCTAACGGGTTAAGAACAATTGTTTATTTATATTACCAATATTATTCAGTAAGCTTGCAGCTTAAAAATTGATTAAATTTTCATTTTGCAATTCGCTTAATATGTTTTCCAACGAACTGATTTTCTTTAATTTTCTTTCTACTGATTTTAGCAATGTATTTATTTTTGTTTTGCTTTTTTGTTAAACTTTTCGAAGTACTTTATTTTTTTTGATTAGTTTTCTAGGCGAAACTGTTAAATCTTCATTAGTACTTTGCAATGCTTTTTTAATAGTTATTTTATAGTCATCATCTATGTTATCAGCTAGTCTTTTTTTTTGATGGTATAATCTCAAATATAAAAATAAATTTATACCTCTTCTACCATTATAATTTAAAACTTACAGTAACTGGTAATAATTATTGCTCGGCCAAACCAGTCTCCGTTGTTGACCTTCTTTCGACAATAACACCACTTCTGCTAGAGTCAGTTTATGTTACAGCCAATCTATTACAATTATAGCTTTCTTACATTCCCGACAATAAAATAAAAAATAAAATATACAAATACATACATGAATATGTACAATAATTCTAAAAAATAATTGAAAATATAAAATGTATTGTTATTATTAATTATTGCCAATACTCTGATATTAAATTCAATACATAAATCCACTTATTCTTAACTTCAGAGTCCTTTCATATGCATTTTCTTTTTGAGTGCAGTCCTGTCTACAAAAAAATGCTAAATTGAAAGCTCTTTTCAATTACTCAATATATTTTGGCGGAATAATTTACTACTTTTATTTCAAATTTTATAATGTTATTTGAATCAAAGATTATATATTATAAATTAAATTTAAATATTATATATTATAAATTAAATTGAAAATATGTATGTTAGTATTTAATGAATAACGGCAACATTATACTATAGCATCTCCTGATACTATATACTCTAAGCCTGGGGCATGTATTCAAATAATCAAATTTTCGTATTTTTGACAACCATTTTCACTGTCAAAAATACGCAAATTAAAAATAATCAAGGGTAATTAAAAATACGCAAATTGAAGTGAAGGGGACTAATATATTTTTTCAGACTTTAAAAAATATGTAATTATTATTATTATATATATTTATATATGTATTACCTTTGTATATAGAAAAAATTACCTTAAAAAATATATTTTAAATTTAAACACCGACACCGAACCACCATTTAAAAAATGGGACTAAACCAAGAAATTGTAAATGTACAGTGTTGGATTTCTACGCCTATAATACTTATATTGGTTGTATTTAATTTCAGGAGCGTTTGTATACATGATATTTGGAACCATCAAAGAAGTGTCTATTGGACCTACCAGCCTTATGGCTCTATTAACACTACAATACACATATAATAAACCGGCGGAATTTGCAATAGTTTTAGCATTCTTTGCTGGAATAGTGGAATTGATAATGGGACTATTAAATGTAGGTGCGTAACTAAGATTATCTATAAATAATAAAAATAAAGATATGGTAGCCAATAACTTTTTATAAATAAATATATATGTATCTATTACCTATACTATAACCATTTTTAATATTTTTTGAAATGAGAAATTGTATTATCATTCTTTTAATGCTCTTACCCTGGCCTATAGTATGTTATTTATGAACATAAATCCAATACAATATTTAATATTAATAACTTAATTTTGATTATTTTTGTTTTTCAATTGAGCAATATTTATATATTTATTTATAAACTAATTTTTATTTCTAAAATAATACTATAAAAGAAATGTTTTTTATAATACATTTTTTTGATGGAGATTTATTTCCAGAATTAAAAAGTCATCATAAATCCTAAATTTTGTAATTCATTTTTGTATTACAATTTTTAATAGATTTCTTAAAAATCAAATCTTTAAATATGATTAAAAATTTGTAAGAGTAAATTTCAAATAATTTATGGAAAAACAGCAAAACAATTTGTAGGTATATATGTAATAAATATGCAAACGCTATATTTGGACAAAAAATATAAAAATATTTACGATGAAATCATCTTATTTTGTTTTTTCTATATTTTATTTTCATAATAAAAATTAACTTTATACCTATCTATAGTATTTTCGAATCTACCAATATTAAGAGCAAAAGTTTTACTGATGCTAAAAATAAACCATCAAAGCAATTTATCATATCTTTTTTTTCAGTTTAAAAGCAAATTCAAAATATAAAATGTATCAAAATATGTATGTATGTCGTATGTACCAAAAAACATTAATTTGATTCGGTTGGGAATAAAATTATAAGAAATTGCATCAAAAAACATTCATTTGATTCGGTTGGGAATAAAATTATAAGAAAAAGCAATTTCTTAAAGCAATTTCTAATAATTTTATTCCCAACCGAATCAAATGAATGTTTTTTGATACATACGACATACATACATATTTTGTAGAAGCACAAATACATATGTATAGTAGAATGGAAACAAGATTTTTACTTCTAAGTGAAAAATCTTTGTTTCATTCTCTGTGGCTATGGTGGGGATACCATTTACTATAACTAGAAACTAGATATGTAATAGGAAAAAAAATTGTTGTATTTCCGGGCAAGGTGACGATGCAATCTCACTATTAAAAACACTATTTTTCTTTTCTCTTTATTTGAAAAAAATATGCATACGTATTCTTCTTTTGGGGTTTGTGACGTTTTTTATGGCCTTGAATTTTTTTATTTTGCTTTATTAAAAAAATCTACTGTTTCTCATCTTTTCTAGTTGTGGTTTATCATCAATTTCAATGAACATTTGCCATGTTAATTAATATTTTTAAATTGCTATTATAATTAGCCTCCTTTTCGACAAAAAAAAAATTGTGGAAAATTGAGTTAATTTTATTCCATCAGTTTTATACTTTATTTTCGGTGAAAATTTATCAAGTTAAATGTAATATATTTTAACCTCTCTAGCGGGAGAAATTGAAATTATAGTAATTCTGACTGGTGACTGTGGTATTGGTTAATAACATTGCGAACACTAGAGGTGGAATTTGGTTTATTTACTGTTCGAAGTAATATTTTCATGATTAAAACTATGATCTTTTGGTTTGGTATGGTATCAGGTATATTATAAGTATAATATTAACCAACGATTCCAAAGTAATAAAGTTAGCCACCAGCTTTCACGTCCGAATTTAAGAATCGCTTCCCACCCTAAAGCGCCCACATTTGTTAGCTCATCCCAGAAAAAGGAGTCGAAGCATATGTAACGGAGCTACATAAGGTAGGGACAGTCACACAGCAAATGTTTGATATTCTCTCTAGGACCGCCGTATTTTAACAGCGTGGTCCCATAACATAAACATAAACGCCTTTAATAGGGCAATTGACAAGGTTATAACATTCTTAATGAAAATTTGACTTTCTCTATGAAAATAGTCACGACTTAATAAAATTTCGGAGAATTTGCTTTTCTGAAATTCACATTTACTACTCTCTTTGAGAATCTGATATTAACTAAGTATCATTTTTGAACAATTTTGTATACGCTTAAATTTAACATTTTGTATACGCTTAAATTAAAAGCAAAGTCTATAATAAATTTATGTGTACATTAAGATCAACTATGTGAAATAATTGGTTTTTATTCTTTACATCTTATTCTTAGAAGATTATATTTCTTAATATGTACAACCAAAGCCGTATATAATATTACATTATATACGGCTTTGGTACAATGCTTTCGAATTTACCATGAACCTTGGAAGCAATATAAAAATATATAAATTAACTGCCTACATTTCGGTCGGCTATCTAAAAAAAGAATAAGAGTTGTTCTAATTGTGATAAAGTTTACCACACGCAAGAATATGAAATTCGTAATAAGATGGCAAAATGTGTAAACTGTTTTGGACCCCATCAGGCATTCTCAAAATTGTGCACTACATATTTAAAAGAACCAGAGATTCAAGAAATAAAAATTATAGAAACAATTGATATAAAGGAAGCAAATAAGAGATATCGAGAAAGAAACCATTACTAAGCAGATCAAATTTTACTATATTATTCACTATATTGTACATTTTTTTCAAATGTACAAAATTTAACACACAATAATAAAAATCAAACGGTGTATTTTTTACCTGATATTAACGAAAAAATAAATGAAAATGATTACAATAAAATTATTACAATGCAAACTGATAATGTAAATTGTAAATCTATTACAATAGAACCGAACTTGACTAAACGAACAAATGAAGTAGAGACTAGTGAAGAGATTAACAATTAAGGGTTTAAATATATTAATAAACTAGAAAAATTAACAATTAAGGGTTTAAATATATTAATAAACTAGAAATTTACCCAATCAAGCTTTCAGACCAAAAAAAACATCGTAACTGCTAAAGTTAATGATGATTGTGGTAGCATTGTCAGTGAAAGTGATCTACTATAACTCACTTAAATAAAAATATAATACAATGGAGTTTTGATGGTTCTTACAGTCATCTTGAATAATTTAAGTTATTACATAATAAATATCAATCTTTCGTCGCTTGTTGTATTCAAGAAACTAAATTTAAATATGATTATAACTCAAATATTTAAACATTTTTTATAAAAATTTTCCATCAGAATTAAGTGTACACGGAGGTGTAGCTATTTTGAGTAATGAAAATAATAGCTGTGTAGTAATAAGTTTACAAACTCATCTACAATCGGTTATTATCAAAATATACTACCCGATATAATTTTTGCAAAATCTATCTTCCCGGTTCAGACAGAATATGGTTAAACAACCTTGAAAATATTATACAACATTTTTGTTTGTAGGAGATTTTAATTGTTATAATCCAGTATGAGGTTCTGCTAAATTAGATGTTAAGAGGAAAATTAACCGAATCTTTTATAACAAATAAATTACTTAACATTTTAAATCAATGTCATGCTACACACTTACTTTGGCTTATAAATATCAAAGCGCCATTGATCTAGCTATGTAGTATCACCTATATTACAACATTCGAATGGTTTGTAGATGAAGAATTATATGGTAGGGATCATTATCCTATTGGGATATCCGAAATAGAAAAAAATTACTACACAAACTGTAGAGAAAAATTTATAATAGGAAAAGCTAACTGGATATCTTTTAGAAATTATATTAATCTATACCCAAAGATAGAAATTTTACAAATATTGATGAACACGCTAAATTTATAAATTATAACAGATTTAAATTATATATGAGCCAAAAAATCTATTTTTATTTCATCTCCAATTAAAAACAAATTAGTTCTATGGTGGAATGGTAATATTAAAAATTTAATAAAAAAAACAATAACAAGTACATACTAAGAAAATATAGCACGACAGTTGATTTTCGTTGGTTTTAAAAACTTTGCAAAAGCTAAGGTGGTGTACAATAAGACCTAAAGAAATAAAGCATCCGAATGAGAAATTAAGCCTAATTAGCAAAATTCGAGTATTATAGCTGATTCACAATGTAATTTCTTCAACACAAATCAAAGCAAGCGCAAAGCGACGGTATAATAATTTTTCAATTCACAATGTGCTGGTATTTCCAGCGTTAAATGACATTTGATTTTTATTTATTTCAGTCAATTATCCATTTGTCCATTTTTTCCACAAAAAAATAATAAAATAAAAAAAGACATATATTAAATACTACTAGAATTGGTATATTTAACATACAAATCGTCACCTCAGTTCTTAAGTGTTCTATGTCCAAAAATAAAAATGTTGAGAAAATGAAATCTATGATTTAGCATAAAAGTTTTAATACTTTTAGCAACATTTCAACAATTGTAATTATTTTTTATAAATATTTCATTTCTTTTTTTATATAAAAGTGATAACAAAAATATTTATAAATAGTTATAATTTATATTTTTTTTTTAAAAACTAGTGATCGATGTCGAATTGGATATTAACAGTATATTATATGTAGACCGGTAAATTATAAATAACTTTTGAACATAACTTTTCAAGAATATCTTGGAAACGATTTGTGATAGAACAAAACGTTTAACGCCAATCGAAAGATCGTAGTCAAATTAGTAAAACTGCATATTTAACTCATTTTGTCAAAAAATAGTCTATTGAACACTTAAGAACTGAGGTGACGAATTAATAATTTTTTGAAACTATTATTTTTAAATTAAATTCCTTCTATCTAGTTTTCCACAAATACTTTTGAGAATGAGAAATATTTTTATTATTATCTGTCAATTACTCGCGTTGATTATCGTAAAAGTTGAAAGTTGGCCAACTTTTGCTTAGTTACGCGTCGCGTCGGGTCTCTCTCTCTTCATTGTGAACAGAAGTATTGTTTTCATATAGTTCAACTTTTTAACTTTGATTTGCGTTCCGTTGCTTTGCGCAGCGTTTCTCATTGTGATAGCTGATTCACAATGTAATTTCGTCAACGGAAATCAAAGCAAGCGCAAAGCAAAGCGACGGTATAATAATTTTTCAATTCACAATGTGTTGGTATTTCCAGCGTTAAATGACTTTTGATTTTCATTTATTTCAGTCAATTGTCCATTTGTCCATTTTTTCCACAAAAAAATAATAAAATAAAAAAAACATATTAATAGTATTAAATACTACTAGATATTTAATATACAATCGTCACCTCAGTTCTTAAGTGTTCTATGTCCAAAAATAAAAATGTTGAGAAATTGAAATTTATGATTTAGCATAAAAGTTTTAATACTTCTTGCAACAATTCAACAATTGTAATTATTTTTTATAAATATTTCATTTCTTTTTTTATATAAAAGTGATAACAAAAATATTTATAAATAGTTATAATTTATATTTTTTTTTAAAAACTAGTGATCGATGTCGAATTGGATATTAACAGTATATTATATGTAGACCGGTAAATTATAAATAACTTTTGAACATAACTTTTCAAGAATATCTTGGAAACGATTTGTGATAGAACAAAACGTTTTACGCCAATCGCAAGATCGTAGTCAAATTATTAAAACTGCATATTAAACTCATTTTGTCAAAAAATGGTCTATTGAACACTTAAGACCTGAGGTGACGAATTAATAATTTTTTTAAACTATTATTTTCAAATTAAATTCCTTCTATGCTTCTATCTAGTTTTCCACAAATACTTTTGAGAATGAGAAATATTTTTATTATTATCTGTCAATTACTCGCGTTGATTATCGTAAAAGTTGAAAGTTGGCCAACTTTTGCTTTGTTACGCGTCGCGTCGGCTCTCTCTCTCTTCATTGTGAACAGAAGTATTATTTTCATATAGTTCAACTTTTTAACTTTGATTTGCGTTCCGTTGCTTTGCGCATCGTTTCTCATTGTGAATCAGCAGTGAATCAGCAGTTAGGCTTTATTTCTCATTCAGATGAGAAATAAAACCTAATAATTTTTTTTAAATAAAAGAAATAAGGCCTACTATTATTTTAATAATAAATTTTTTGCAATACTTTGCTTTTATTAAAACTGCTTAACAACAAGTAATGATAATGAACATAATGGTAATTATCTTGTATAATGGGTTTTCCCTTTTCCGTAAAGTTGCAACTAATAATGGGTTTTCTCTTTTTCGAAAAGTTCCTTTTTCTAGAAGACTTTTGTTAGAACAAGTTTGTTAAAACATTTATATTTTTGGATTTGGAAATAAAGCCTAATAGGCTTTACATCACATTCGAATGAGAGAAAGCCTAATACTCGAATTTTTCGGATGAGAAATAAGGCCTATTAGGCTTTATTTCTTTAGGTCTTATTGCACCCCACCAAAAGCTAAATACGAAGTATGAAAAACAATAAGATATGAAAAACGTCCTTTACAACAATAATACAACAATAACTTCAATAAATACAACAATAACTTCAATAACTAAAAACAATGAAATTCTCATGCAACATAATGATATATCTGAAGAACTTGCACGTTTATTTGAAGCAAAGTACAATATTCCTTTTTACTTTCCCTTTTATGAATTTACAATTCTTAAATTGGCAATACTGACTTTCAGCTGTCACATTTTTTTCGCTAAAATTTATAATTTTTATATTAAAAAAATAAAATAATACACTCTGATAAAATATATTAAAATTGATGTCTACGAATCAAAATAAAGAAGATTCATCTTCTTATAAAAGACATCAACACTGCAAATATGCCGAATACCAGATTTAGAAATGACATTGACCTATTGTGAGGTTAAATTTCCTTGTAGAATTTGTAATGAAAATGTTCCAGAAAACGCCTGGTCATTACAATGTGATTTTTGTAAATGCTGGGTTCATTATAAATGCCTCAAGATTAATAAACAACAATACTGGTATCTAGCTAGACAGCCATTTTAGTTCTGCAAAATGATTGTGAAAACAGCATGTCTAAATCTCAGAATCTTTCAATCTCGAATTGTTAACGAATAACTCGAAAATAGAAAAAAAAGGAATAACTTTTGAATGACCGGTGAAATAAAATAAGTACACTTTTAATTTCTTTTCCTTAATTTTCTTATAATTTTAATATAAGATTATAATTTTAATACAAAAACCATTTTTTTTACTTCACTAATATAATATAAAATAAATGTAATTAAAATTGTGGACTGTATTGATTTTAATTTTTAATTTTAAGTTTAATGTACAGTACTGTATTTTTTTTAAATAATGAATGAAAACGAAAGAAAGTTATTTGTAATTAATACAAATCAAGAGTTTACTTTTCTTTTTAATGTAACTTAATAACTGCTGATATTATTAATTGCACTTTTAATGTTTTTTCGCGGTATTAACTAATAATATTTCACGGCTAAGAATATCACGGCATTAATTAATATTATCCAATAATTAAATATTTTATACGGCATTAAGTATTTTACACTTTAATTTTCTTTTCTCAAAAACCAATTACTAAGTTGGTAACAATCAAATTCACTATATATATTTTTTTTTGCACGTCCAACTACTCGAGACTTTTTCATAAAAGTGAAGATTCTAATGATAAAAATGCAATTAATAATCTCATCAGTTTTTTTTCTATACAAGTACAAAATAATTATTAAGATTAAGAGATTTACGCACACATATCAATTTATCAATTTATTGACTAAATATCAATTATAATTAACGTTACAATAATTATTTGTTTATTTGGTAGTAGTAATTACCGCCAAAATTATTGAATACAAAAGCGTAAGAATACAATTTAACAATAGTTAAATTCTCAAATTTTATTAAATTGATACGTGTGCGTTTTACATTATAATTATTGAGTAGTAATTATATTTTATTATTTTTAAATAATTCTAATGTGAGGGAATAACAGGGTGATTCCTGAACACGAATATTGTTGGTGACATACCACTAAATCCAAATGTAAATGAGCTAACCACGTACATAAAAGGAATAGCGGAAAGTATCAAGTTAATATGCAAATTAATTAACGACTCTTTTATAAGGTTAAATTGTTGTGTTTGTTGGAAACTTTTATCTTTAAAATTCTTTTGCTTATATTTCTTTTGTATATATTATTAATTAAGATTTTTTTTTATTCCTATGAATAATGTAAATAATATTATTTCTCTTTGTAATATCCAATATTTTTTTAATGAATTTGATTCAAAATATGTGAAAAATGATAATTTCAAAATTCTATACTTAAATACTCGAAGTTTGTTGAAGAAAATAGATTCGAACTCGATGTCTTTCTTAATAGTTAGTGAAACGTGCGTTATTACCGGGTGATTCTGTCTTTGCAAATATAATTAACTTTAAGGGTCGAGGAGCGCCAGAAAAAAGCCCGAATCGTGACGTCACGTCATACCAATGTTTTTTTCTGAAAAAGAGCTTTTATATTCTTTGTGTGTATGCGTTTGTAATACATTATTTGATGTTTTTATAGGAATGCGGCGTTGCCATATAATGTATAATTATATGTGATGATAAAATTATCCCACAAATTTTGATTTTTGAAAACGAGTTCATATTTCATAATATAATATATCAATACCGTATATGTAATATATCTATTATTGCTTGACCAGATATTTATGGGTAACGAAATTAATTTTACTTTGCCTTTATTGAATTTACAATTATTTTATATAATATAATATGTAAATAGTATATGTATAATATTATCTGATCAGATATTATAATATTATATATGTACTAAATATAGTTATACTATATCCATATATTTATATAATATAAAATATTATATATATTATATAAAATTATTGTAAATTCTATAAAGGGAAAGTAAAATTAATTTCGTTACCCATAAATATCTGATCAGATATATTGTATTGGGGGTTATTCTACAAAGGGCGTATTTGAATGAAAACGGTCGTATTTAATTTTTTTAATGAAATATCAATATAAGTACATATATTATCCTGGATGAAATTATGTATGCCCATATTTTCATCTGGGATTTTCTCTAGCACCCCTGGATGGATTGGGTTGATATTTGGTAAACACATTTAAATTAGTGGTCTGGATGAAATGATGGGTGGCCATATTTTCATCTGGGATTTTCTCTAGCACCCATGGATGGATTGGGTTGATATTTGGTAAACACATTTAAATTAGTGGTCTGGATGAAATGATGGGTGGCCATATTTTCATCTGGGATTTTCTCTAGCACCCCTGGATGGATTGGGCTGATATTTGGTAAACACGTTCATTATATTGTTCTATAATTAACTATGCCAGTGCTCCTCCATTATTTCCCACAAAATATCAGAAATCACGTTTTAATCATATAACCATCTTCCAAGTAAAGCTAATGGAGGAGTTCTGGCATACTTAACAATAGATCACTATAATGAATGTGTTTACCAAATATCAGCCCAATCCATCCAGAGGTACCAGAGAAAATCCGAGATGAAAATATGGCTACTCATCATTTCATCCAGACCACTAATTTAAATGTGTTTACCAAATATCAACCCAATCCATCCAGGGGTGCTAGAGAAAATCCCAGATGAAAATATGGCCATTCAGCATTTCATCCAGGATAATATATGTACTTATATTGATATTTCATTAAAAAAAATGAAATAATATCCTTCCTGAATTTTTTTTTAGATTTTACCTACTTTTTTTTAACTTCATTTACCTATAAAAATTGAGTATGTATATAAATTTGTAATTATTTTTACACTTTTATAAGCCTGATCCAATTTTTGAAACAAATAAAAAAACTACACCTGAATCTAAAAATCCACCTTTTCTCATACATTTTAACTGAAAAAAAAATATAAAGAAAAGATGTAAACTAAAAATTATGTTATTGGTAATAAATATTTTCTATACACATCCATCCATATGTTATGTATTATTCATAAAAAAAATCAGAATTGCAAATAAAAAATAATTTGAAACACACACAAACAAAAAAAGAGCTTTCATTGACAATAAAACTGTTTAAAATTGACTTCAGCGCTCAAAGTTCCCTATCAGACACTAGCTACACTAAATTTCACACATTTTCTTCCAAAAAATTTTTGAAAAAAAGAGGTTTTTATATAAAAATTTAATTATTAGAAAAATGATAACAAATATCAAAAATGTAAAACATACATCCGTGAAAAATATATTCAATCTTTATTCTGTAGAAAAAAAATTATCAAAATATGTAAGGGTTTACTCATAAAATGGGCAATAAAATGGTCCACTTTCAGGTGCGGGGACAGGTATATGGGGGGGAAAATTAAAAAAGTAAAACACCTATCCGTGAAATTAATATATTCTTGATATGTTATAAAAATTTCGTGGAAGAAAATGTTCACTGGTTTTGTATAAAATGGGCAAAACAATTCCTCTATAAAACACTAAATGGCGCTCCGCGAGCCTTAAGGGTTTCCACTCTTTTAGAGATTCACTTAATACGGGATGTGGAGTTAGCATATTTGTCAATAATAAACATTCTGCAAGTATTATTTGAGCCGTTTATTTTGAAAGTGGTTTAAGTCCATTTTATATTATATATTATGGAGATATAATATAAATATATTATCAAAGATATAAATTTCTTTTAAGTAAAACTTTTAAAACGATCAAATTATAAACTTACATCAATTAAAAAGAAAATATTTAAAAAACATAAAATAAGCGTACTAACATATACCAGTATTTTTCAAGCCATCCAAATGCAAACACATCTCCATATAATATAAAATGGACTTAAACCACTTTCAAAATAAACGGCTCATTTATGAGAAATCTGGTAAATACAATAATTTTATTTTGGTTGAGTTAGAGACTTTAAAAATTAAAATCCTCGGATGCTATAAATCAGCACAGTATCTAAATACAGACAAATTTTTGAACCAGTTAATTCTTTCTAATTTAAAAAAAATTATTATTGCTGGTGACTTTAATTTTAAACTATTAGCATTGTTTATATATCTTTTAGTTGTCCAATCAAGGCATTTTTTGAGTTGTTGCGCCGAGATTAGAAAATTATAGGAGGCAGCACCATCGATTAGTAATGGTTGAAGACTCTGCTATGGATTTCACACATGTTCTTTCAAAAGAGCTTTAGAACATTTACTGTGTAAATCAATATAAAAAAAAACTTAAGAATTTAAAATTTTTTTTTCGTTTATCATCACTTAAATAATATATTATTTTTACATATTTGGAAAGGTTATTAATTTATTTATACAAAAGTAGAAGGTAGTATATTGTTTCATTTCATATTTTATTAGTTATTAACGATAAATTAAACACACCTTTCCAAATATCCATATAAAATTTTAAATTATGAAAGCTTTTCTTTTTTGTCGCATTAAAAAAAAGATGCGTAATATTTTTTTTTGCTTTGTTTTGGCATAAGTTTGTTTGTATTGTCTAATAAATAGTTTTGGTTGTATCCGTTGCCTCCCATAATTTTCTAATCTCGGCGCAACAACTCAAAAAATGCCTTGATTGGACAACTATAAGTTATATAAACAATGCTATTAGATAATAAAAATAATGCTGTGTATAGAGAATTATTTAAATGTATTTAATGCTGAAGGCTTTTAAGTTTTAAATTCGATCTTTGATAATATGACGAGGAGACAAATAAGTGGAACTATAATTGATCACTTTGTGTCAGATTTGCTCAGTTTTGATTATATTATTTCAATTTATGAACATTTGCTTAGTGACCCTAATTTAATGCTGCTCCAAATAAAAATACCACTAGAAAAATATATTAAAAAAGATAATTTTATGATTATTAGTATTGCCGATAAACAGAAATGTATCGATCTTATTAATATGTTAGATTATTAAATATCTGTTCATATAAAAAAAAATATAAAAAAACATAATATCAAAGAATATATAATAATAAAGAACTCGCATGTGGAACAAATGCGAATTTTTCAATTTCTGTTCGTGGGTCATAACATTGGATGGAACCCGCTCTCTCATTATATGCTATACATATTATTCTGAAATCTCTTTAAAAAAATTGTGTGACTCAAAATAACAAAAGGTATTCAGGCGAGATTTAACGCCTTGCATATTGAGGCAATATTAAGTGAATTAATCGCTATTTGGCCTTAATTCCTGTGGCGGCAATGCATCGCCCCAAATTTGTAATTATATAGTAAAAAAATAGATTTCAGGGATGTACAGGTGCAGGGTTTTGCTTAGAGGACAATTTTTGAAATGCATACATATATTGACGTATAAATAATTAAATTTCTTCTAATGTTAAGTAAAAACTTAATTAATTTTATATGTAAACATATATATATATGTATGCATATACATATAATATAATATATGGGTACATATATAAATATATATATATATATATATATATGTGTATATATATATATATATATATATATATATATATATATATATATATACACAGCCTCCCGCATATAATATATATATATATAGGATTTTATATATTGGATTGATATAAAAAGAAGATATATAAAGGCATATATATATTTTTAACGAACATTTTATATTCATATATATATTTTTTTTTTTTCATATTTCTCAAATATATTTATTATCTATGCACAAAATATTAAAAAAGCATAAATATATTTAAAATTAATTTCTAAAACGTAAAAAATTTTCAAAGTGAAAAAAATGATTTTTTTTTTCACTGAGAATAAAAAGAGAATTTTATTTTCAGTTTGAGAATATTTTTACTTCCCTTTCACAGCCGCCCGCACAGGCCTTGGAAAAAATTTCAAAAAAAAGGTATACAAATTCAGATGCGACTTATTATTATATATTCTTTGATAATATGTTGTTAAAGCCGTATATGACTGAAGAATTACTAGTTCTTTCTAGAGAAAAGCAAAGACTTTATAGGCTAACATTAAGATTTCCACACAATATTTTTCTATTAAATATATATAAGAAATTAAAAATAAATTTCAAAATAAAAAAGAGTGTCTAAAAAACAATATATAGTTAACGAATATACCAAAAATATAATAAATAATGCCTGAAAAGTTTGGCAAATAACAAACTATTGTCTATATCTATATAATCATCCATTTACTTGTACTAGTGCAATTCCAAATCAAATTATTGTCAAAAATAACATTATAAATAATAATGATACTATTCTGGAGTGTTTTAATTGGCACTTTATTCATACAACCGATGAAATTTGCAAAACAAATCCCAGTAATACTTTAGCCCTGTTTTTTTGTAGACTATATACGTGTCCGCCCGAAAAGTAAAAAAAAATTCGCAGTATGAATCTGACTAAAACCAAGTACACAATATTCAAGTTCAAGCATAATTTTCCAAACTCATTTGAGCTAAAGGTAAAAAATACAAAAATAGATTAAATTAAAAACTTCAAATATCTAGGGATAGTAATTGATTACGATTTAAAATGGAATAGTCACATAAGCTCCTTGAAGAAAAATATAATACCTTTTATATATCAGTTTTATATAGACAAAAAGATCTCCTTCCTGTCAATGTATTGAAACAATAACAATTTAAAATGATAAAATTCTTTAATTGAAATGAATATTAATAAAAGCAACAACAAAGATGAATACAATCGGATTACTCATAATTTGCAGATATCCTAACGCACACATATAACAAAAAATAAATATTAGAATGTACGAACAAATCATAATATGTTATAAAATAGTCAATGGTTTGATTAAAAACAACGTTGAAGTATCACAGGTATGGAACATTCACAATTATCCAACTAGATCGAGGTTAAATTATTATCTCGATACTATGCCAGTTTGCTCTGTTTTGTATAAATGGTTAACTAACTATAACAACCTTCCACAAGATCTTAAAGACATCGACAATTTTATAGTTTTCAATTGAAACTAAAAAAACATCTATTTTCTTCGACTTAATTTCATTACATTCATTAATAAATATACATATGTATTATTATTATTATAAATAAATATAAATTGTTTAATAACTAAACATAAGTATGTTTATGTATAATGATATATAATTATAAAAATTCTTCTTATAACTAATGATATATAATTATAAATTTCCTATAAATATACATATACAACCTTAGCCAAAAGTATTAGGCACCCTATAAAATTGTTAATATCTTTAAAAAACAAAACTTTAAATGAAATTAAAGTAAGCAGATATGATAAATAAATAGTTTTATGGAACATAAATAATATTTGTTTGGGTCGCATTTGGCTGTTATGACAGCAGCGATCCTCTTAGAGCTCTCCCTAATACAGGACGTACGGCGTAATGCGATTTTTGAAATTTAACAAAAAGAAACTTCGATCAAAAAAATTTTAATGTATATAAATGTGGCGTTTTATTTCGGGATACGCTGGCGTATCAGCGTATCGACGTATATACGCCGTACGTCCTGTATTAGGGAGAGCTCTTAGGAATAGAGCTACACGTTCTGTAGTTTACCTTTTCGACGTGTCGAAAACCTCACTTGTGTCGAAAACTTCTAAACGTCTAGAATGAAACACTTAAATTTAAATTTATTCGTTAGAGATTTGACTTTTTGCATATTGGGAGTTCTTGGAATATTTTTTTTGCATTTAAATTCTTAAAATTAAGAAATTTTGAAATCCGTAATTCTTTGAATTTTTTTTTTCAATATAATTTTTTTTTTAATATTGCAATTTGAAATATTGAAAAAAATTTCAAGAATTTCGGATTTGAAAATTTCTTAATTTTAAGAATGTAAATGCAAAAAAAAATTCCAAGAACATTTATTTCACATTGCGGTCAACCGATGAAATAGTCGAGGATGACATTTCGAAATCACAAATGAAGATATAGATTAAAGATAAATGAAATAAATTAAAAGTTTCTGTATTTTGCTAACTAACATAACGTTGTATTTTTCGTTTATTCTTGATTTAATTGGCTAAAAGTTATTTTGTTGGTTTTCGACAAATCTAGGTAGACTACTTGATTTTGCTTGTGTAGTTTAGCACAAGTATTCGACATGTCGAAAATGTCGAATACTCGACAAGGTTTTCCACATACCATCCCAGTGTGGGATATAAAATGAAAGGTCTTCAAGAGTATATTTCAACGAGGGCAACCTGGGTTACACAAAAGTGGGTCATGTGGGCCCATTATACCCAAAAACAATGTGGGGTATCAAGCGAAAGATCTTGAAGAGTATATCTCGTTGGATAGTCCGAGAGGCACACTGGGCAAGAGGGCAACAAAAGTGGGTCATCTTAAAAAAATCATGTGGGGCATCAAATGAAAGGTCATGAAGAGTGTATGCCGTTGGGTAGTCCGAAAAGCATCCTGGGTCATGAGTTCATATCGTGGGGTAGTGCATGGACACCACCGTGGGTCAATTGGGCTAAAAATCATAAAAATATCATGTAGGGTATCAAATGAAATGTTGTGAAGAGTACATCTCGATGCGTAGTGCGTGTGTCAAGTGGGCCCAAAATCTGTTCCATTTGGGACCCATCATACAAAACAATAATGTGGGGTCTCAAATGAAAGTTCTTGAAGAGTACATCTCGTTTGGAAGTCCGTGGGGCACCATAGTTCGTATTTGGGCCCAAAACGTGTACCATGTGGGGGACCATAAAAAAAATCATGTGGGGGTATCAAATGAAAGGTTTTGAAGAGTAAAATTTTTAGTCCGCAAAAAAAATAAATATTTGACCGACTAAAAAGAATGAAATAAAAAATATAAATAAAAAATTTGTTTAAAAATACTTTCCCTCAAAGTAATATTCAACTACAAAATAATGAACAAGCAAATAGTACCACATAAAGGTTCTTTTCTGTGGAGGTTAAGTAAAGGCTCAACAATAGTTCTGTGGAGGTTAAGTAAAGGCTCAACAATAGAAATAAAAAATATTAATAAAAATTTTTTTTAAAAATACTTTCCCGCAAAGTAATATTCAACTACAAAATAATGAACAAGCAAATAGTACCACATAAAGGTTCTTTTCTGTGGAGGTTAAGTAAAGGCTCAACAATAAGGGAAAGTAGACCTTCTCAGAATTAATAGCTTTTATAAGGAAGTCTACCTTCCCCTTACTATTGTTATCCTCAAAAAGTTTAATGCAGTAAAAAAAAATGCAAGAAAAGCTAAACAACCTTAACAATTGGTGTAATACAATAGGTTTCAAATTCTCTGAGGTAAAAACAGTAATTATGCTATTCACTAGAAAAACTAAAAATATAATTAATTCTGTCAGAGTTGAAATTAAATAATAAACGACTAAAATATGTAGAAAAAATAAATTTTTTATGCATGATATTAGATAAAAAATTAAAATGGAATGAACATTTAAAAGGAGTTAAAGGGAAATTTATAGAAGCACTAAATATTTTAAAAGTACTAGCTAATACCAATTATGGCTCTATGGCTGATCTAATACAATATCGTAGCACTTCCAATTTTTGATTACAGGACCGTACCTGTATTTATTACTTAGGGAGCAAATCGTAGTCAAAAATATTAAACACTGTACATAACTCTGGTATCCGAATTTGTACTAGCGCATTTTGAACAAGTCCTATATGTGCCTTAGTTGATTCATATCAATATCCTCAATTCCATTAGAAGAAGGTATTCCAGTCTAAACCGGCTCCGGGAAAACGAGTCCCACAAAATAATAAGTTATAAAACCACAAAAAAATTGTGGATTTATGGCTCTCCTAAGAATTATTACTTTTTTCGGAAAAGGGAAAATTCTTTCTTTTTGTAGCTTTGAAAAAATTTTATTTTTGACTGATTTTTCCCGGAGCCTAAAAGGCAGTTATAAGAAAATTGGACTGAAAGCAGGCTTCTCAGTGTAAATAATGAAAAGGCAACTCAGTCAAACTTTTTTCTGACCGGAATGCTTTTTTTCATAAATTTCAGTCATAAATTTGTATGAAACTTTTTTTTGACTGAAATTCCTTTTTTTTACTGAAATGTTTTTGACTGGTTTTCCCGAAGCTGTTTAATATATAGATATCTCATTCACAAATTTAAAAAAAAATTATACTTCTCCTGCAATATTCAATTCGATTATTGATAAAAAAAATGCAATACAACCTATCAAGAATACGAAAAAATATCAACAGATGGGCATGTAACCCACACAGATATAGGTTGTGCATTTAAACATAATAATGTAGACGAAAGATTTAATCTTAACAACTATACTTCAATATGCTCCACAGAACTCTGTGGTATTCAAAAGGCGTTAGTATACGCAACTGCAACACATGCAAGAAAATTTATAATCTATACAGATTCTCTAAGCTAATAGAATAGAATAGAATAGAAAAATTAATAATGTATACGAATAATGTAGACGAAAGATTTAATCTTAACAACTATACTTCAATATGCTCCACAACACTTTTTGGTATTCAAAAGACGTTAGTGTACGCAACTGCAACACATGCAAGAAAATTTATAAACTATACAGATTCTCTAAGCACGCTTTTATTATTGAAATATATGTATTGTGCTAGCTAATCCAATTGTTTTAAAATAATAGATATAATTGCACTTAATCCGCATGGATTGGGCAAATTAATCGAATAGATGAGTTGGCACGAGATATAACAAATTTCCCAACATACTTTGAAAACTACTACAAAGATTTTAAAAAACCTACCAACTTAAAAATAAATATAAAATGAAATAATGAGTGATCACAATTTGCACACAAAATATTGAAAAAAGGCAAAAATACAATATTAACAATTATTGTACGAGCACGAGTACATCTACATTGTTAATATTGTAATTCTTCTTGTCGGTGAGACTTCATTAACTTCATAAAATAAATCGATATTTATAATCATATTTAATCAAAAAAATTATAAAAAATGTAAATATAAATATCAATATGTAATGATAAAATAACAACAAATTCTCAAAACAAATTTTAATTACTTAAAAAAATAGAAATCCTAGAAAAATAAATCTTATATTAACAAGAATGTAAAATAAAATAAAAATTGTAAATTTATAAATATGTAAATAAATCTATTTAGTGTTCTAAAGCCAAATATAATTTTTCTATTCTATTCTATTCTATTAGTAAAATTAATTAACTAAATTAGCATTCTTACATTTATAATTTATAGATATTTATCAACATCTTTATGTTTACAAAGTTTATAGTTAATCCGTATTTGTCTATTAGGTTTTGTTGTTGATTTTATATCTGATCCTGTAACATCTGCATTTACTTCAGCAACAGCTATTATTGTTATTGCTTCACAAATTAAAAATTTTTTGGGAATACAAGTAGCAGCTAAAGGAATTACAGAAACTTTAATTCAAATAATCGTAAAAATAAAAGAAACAAATTTTGGAGATACTGTACTAGGTTGTTTTTGTGTTGTGTTTTTACTTTTGTTACGAGTAAGTATTAAGTATTATATTTACATATGTTATATAAAATTTAAATATTATATTTTATTTTTTATAGCAAATAAATATGATTAAATTGAATAAATCCAAAAAATCACTAAAGAAATTTTTTTGGTACATAAGTATTTCACGAAATGCTTTAATTGTTGTTATAACATCAGTAATGGCATATTTTTTAAAAATTACATATAATGATAATATTCCAATAAAATTGTCCGGCAATGTTGAGTCAGGTGTTCCAATAATTCAGTTGCCACCATTCAGAATTGTTGATGGAAAAATAATATATGAGTTTTTAGATATAATAAAAGAAATAGGTTCCGGGATATTTATTATACCAATTGTTGGAGTTTTGGCTAACGTAGCAATTGCCAAGTCATTTAGTAAGATTATATGACATTATGATATATTTTAAAGCTTTTCAAATTCACATTTTTTAAATTAATATTTTTCAAATCTTTTAGCAATAGGAAAATTAGATGCTTCGCAAGAAATGTTTGCGTTAGGGCTTTGCAATATTATGGGATCATTATTTAAAGGAATTCCCACTTGCGGCGCATTTACTAGATCAGCTGTTAGTAACGCTAGTGGTGTAAGAACACCAATTGCCGGTTTATATTCAGGTTATTTTAAAATTTATACATACATAATTAAAAAAAGAATATTATTATTTTGTCTTTAGGTATAATGGTGTTATTTGCCTTAAGCCTTTTTACTCCATATTTTAAATATATTCCAAAAGCAACATTAGCTGCAGTTTTAATATGTGCTGTTATTTTTATGGTAAAAATAAAATTTGAACAAATTCTTCAAATTAATTTTATTATTTTCTAAACAGATTGATTTTAAAATTACTTTAAAACTATACAAGAAAAATATAAGAGATTTACTTGCATGGATTGGATGTTTTGTTTCTTGCATAGCTTTTGGTGTTGAAATTGGACTTTTATGTGGAATTGGTATTAGTATTATTTTTATTCTTATAAAATTAGCAAGACCAGAAATACAAGTTCAGATAAAAAATGTAATATTACCGACAATCTTTTTAAGCATTTTCATTAAATAATATTTCATAATATTTTTATTTGGTATAGATTGGACTTATTGAATATATCCATATTGAACCGACTTCAGATATTATTTACGCATCTATGGATTATCTAAGAACAAAAGTTAACATTGCTTGTGCTTCAGCAAGATATAAATTACCTGTTGTAATTGATTGTAGTAAAATATCATATTTAGACTATACATCAACACAAAATATCAATTTATTATGTATAGAAATAAATGAGTATAATTTGCCTATAGTATTCCAAAATATGAAAAAAGAATTACAAATTTTGATAGACGAAAATAATATTATTTTTTGTGATGGAAACTTAAAGCCCAATTTGTTTAGTAAAAATATATGAAATTTAATTTTCTTTTGTAATTTTTTTTATATATATGTGTTCATTATATTCAATATATGAGATTATAAGTGCTATACAATTATAAATATTATATACTTGTATTAGATGTAGTAGATAAATTTAGTAAATTTACTTACTTTCATACACATTTTTCCTTTTATAATACATATATATATAAACTAACGACTTTATTGATACCAATCTGCATATCAAAATGCTTATAACTAGCATTTTGATGTTTAATTGGAAAACATAAAATAAAATTGTAGAAATTTTGTAGGAAAAACACAACTGTTTTTCGTAATGTAGAAAACTCATAAGTGAAAAAAAAGTTTTATACGGTTTGAAAATCAAATAAAAATCAAACAAAACATATTAAAAGTTCGACCATTATTTCATCAGTACATTTTTAGTATCCATTCAAAGTGGACGCAAGTCTGCAAATTAGTTTGGTAAAGATGTCAGTTATTATTGAATTGAATAATAATATTGTACGTATTAAAAATTAAATTCTGTAAATATAAAAGTGATTAAAAAATTAAATATACTTATAAGTAACTATTTAATTTATTAAAAAAATGAAGATTTTAATTTATATAAGTTAATAAAGTTAATTATTTACCTACAATACTTAAATTACAAAAATCTATTATAATTATATTTAATGTTTTTCTTAATAATTTCATAAATATGTGAATCTTATCATTTAATATAATGTGGTATTTTAGTTAAGATTATTTGGTTCAAATTGTTCGTAAACAATATTTTAACTATATAAATCAAAAGAAAAAGAGTTTCTTTTCGTTAATAACACCAGTTATCAGTTCTTCTTTTTTAAAATAAATAACATAATCTCGAATTAATATAAGTTATTGCAAGTTATGTATGTTACTATACAAAATATAAATTATTATAAAATGTTTTATATAATTATTCTTCCGGGAAAGTATACGAGTACATAAACTGATAGAGTGCGTTATAATGATTGCATAATAAGTTGTTATTGTTACTGAAATATTATACACTATGTTTTGTTTAATGGAATATTATGGGAAAATTTCTCTTATTTTTTAAATAAAAACAGTTTTGAAAATATTATAACATTAAATGTGATTAACAGAACAATTCATTCACCTTTAAATTATAATGTAGCATTTATTTTTAAAATGTATAAATAAGAAAGTTGCTAGTCTACAATTATTGGTGTTGCAGAAAGCATATATAAATGTATACATGTATATATATTGTAAATAGTATAATCAAGCTAAGTAGTTTTATATTTTCCATTATTGTAAGTACTTTCATAACTGGATCTATGTAAAAGTATTATGATTTTATGTGAAGTCGGAATGGATTAAGTATCTAAGAAATAGATTTCGGAACTTCAAAAATAAATAAACAATCCGAAAATTGAGTTTTCCCAAATCTTGAGATATATAACAATAATTAAGATTTACGCAAAAAAATATATTTGAAGTCGTACTACCAATTTTGCCAAACAAATAATATTCAATTATATATCTTCTGAACTGTAAAACTTACAGTAGCCAAATTGGGCTCATGTGATAGATTATTAAACAATTTTTTTTAACTTACTATTGTTGATTTCATCCGGGTTGTCAGTCAGCTCTAAATTATGGGCATTCAAAGTGATTTTTTTAAATATAAATTTCAAGGAAAATGTATTTTTTATCAAAATTTCGTCCTAATAAACTTTATTTTGGTGCGTCATAAAGCTTCCTTTATGTTGCCCATATATATAGTTTGTACATAAGTGTTACTGGGAAGCTGTATAACATTTTTAAAGTTAGGCTTTGAATTAAAAACTAAACTAAGGTAAATCGATATTTAATGGAAACATTAATAATAACTTATGTAACTGTTTCTGTTATAATTATTAATTTGATAGTTGATAATTTAAGAGGCCTTTGCCCAAAAAGTAGGATAAGGTTTTGCGCTGGAGCAGATAACTTGAGCTGTAATTATCGGATTTTGATCTGGTTTTTTGCAAATGGTTGGTAATAGACCTATTTTTTACACTATGTAGATTTTTTTTTACCTTTTTGACCTAGGTTGTCTGGAAATTTAAAAAAAAATTTAATTTCCACACAAAAAAACGTTGCGACCTAGATTTTTTCCACAGTTTTCATCCAATTTGTGTGAAATTTGGAAGACAAGTAGTCTTTATAAAACGAATCTACACTAGGCAGCCCTTTTTTTCATTTTCGACCTAGGTTGTATGGAAATTTAAAATGATTTGTCATTTCCATACAAAAAAAACGTTGCGACCTAGATTTTTTCCACAATTTTCATCCGATTTGAGTGAAATTTGGAAGACAAGTAGTCTTTATAAAATTAATCTACACTAGGCAGCCGGAATTTTGATTTTTGGCTCTAATTTAACAGCAATTATATTTTCAAACTTTGATATGGAATAAAAACTAAACTAAAGAAAATAAATTCATAAAATTAAGTCATTTTTTAAATTTACTCTTTTCCCAATATTTTCTTAATTAAAATTTTCAAAAATAATAGAAAATAAGTTTCTAGGAGCCAAATTAAGGAAGTAACCTTTTCCAAAATTTTCTAAAAAAATACTAATTTGAAATTGTTATACAGAATATAGTTCCACTAGTTTCTAATAGGATCGCCGGTTGTTAATTGTTATATTCACTATTATTTTTTGTAACTATATCTCTCTCGTTGTTCTCTATGTCCTTTTTTTTGGGTATACATACTTTTTTTTGCATTTTCTTATACAGGTTTTAGTTATATGCAAGTATTTTCATTTAAATTTTAAATTTCAATATTTTAGAATTTTTTCGTTTTCTATATTCAGAATATTTATAGTTTTTTAGGGGTTTAATAGTTTTTTTGTTGAATGTGCTAAAACTCTGTCGAGTAGGTTTAAAATAGTATAAATAGGAAAACTCAATAGCATGTTCAAACGGGAATGTTATTTAAATTATAATAAATAACAATTTTTAATAAATAATAATATTTATTATAATAATCAAATGCATCAGTTCAGTATAAATTGAACTATGATTTTTTTTTCTAAAAATAAGAAAAATATAAAAAGTATACTTTTTGGTATTTTCTTATAGATAAATTTAATGCATATTTTTATTTCAATTTGAAAATTTAAGAATTATTTATCTTTCCCTATTTTTGGGAAAAAAGGATATTTTTGGGAAAAAAAGATAATCAAATTGTGAATGATTTGTTTAGTAAAATTATTATTAAAAGAGTATATAAATAAAATAAATTATTCATATGTATATATTATGTAGCAAACATAAAATTCATACAAAAATCAAATCCATACATTTTTCTTATAATAAATAAAAATTCGCTAAAATTCAAACTTCACATTTTTTTACAAAAAAATTCAAAATTTTCTAAAATTCAAAATTATTTTTTTATTACATAATTCTCATTCTCACAAAAAAGGCACACGCTTATTTGAAAAAAAGTGAGAAATTTTAAATACACAATTTGAGAAAAGTGTTATACCAAATATTATATTTTATATGCAATAACTAAAATTGTGTGTGTGCGCTTTGTAAATTGTTATACACACCACACCATGTATAGTATAACAAAACGAAGTATACCAGATATAATTTTACTTTTTGGGCAAAGGCCTCTTAAAGATTTTTAGCTACGTCAATATGTAGTTAATGTAATTTTTACGTTTATCTGGTTATAATTTGTGGTGATGCGAGTTATCATGAAAATTCTAAAATTCTGATGCGAGTTTGAGGTACTAAAATTTGATATAACGCAAATTATTATCAAAGTTTTATAATTTATTATACTCGTACAATATGTAGTTTTATAACAACAGTGAAATTATTAAATTTAAAAAGTATTATTAAAAACATTCATTTTATTTATGTATTACAAACACCCCAGTTTGAAAAATTCGGAGTTTTCGATTAAAAATTTTAAGAAAAACGAAACAAAATCGTGACATCTTAGAGTTTCCGTAAAAATCCTTAAGAAAAAATATATGAAGTGGTTGACAAAAACTCCGAATTTGCCGAAGCTTTCCCCTCTTTTTTTCCAGAATCAGACGAGAGAAATTTAAAACATTTCTTTATAGAAAGTTTTAAGAAAATTTAATAGTTTTCTTTGGGAAAACTTATATTTAATAGTTAAAAATCACATTAGATTTTCGTTAAGAAATAATAAAGAAATGCGCACCTAAAAAAGAGAAAAATTCTAGGGGCCTATCCTTTAGAAATATAAAAAAAGAAAAAAAAAAGAACATTTTTTTTTAATATGTATTTTTTTATTAATATTTTTTTTATTAATATTTTTTTAATACATATATCTTATTAAATTTTTTTTTTAAATGAATATTTTAATTAGTAGTCGTTGTGCTGCTATGTTTTTTTTTGCTTTTCTTTAATCTACCCTTTGTATTGTAAAAATATTTTTTTATTTGCCTTTCCGTTTCTTCCATTTTAAAGTAATTCATAATGTTAACAAAATTGATTTTTTTTATTATCCATCTCCCTTTTACGTATGTTTTTTCTCGCTCACTCACTTTCGAAACAATTCCGAAGGTCCGAATCCTGCACACTAGGACGTTATGTTCTGACGAAAGTGTGTTAACAAATACACCCAAAAGATTGAGGGAAATAGGTCAAACACTTAGAAATCGAAAAGAAGGTGGAACTTCAATGGGCAATGTAGAATTAGAGTAAAGGGAAACTTAGTATAGTACGATCCAATCCATCAGTTAGTACAACTAGGTCAGGTTGCCTTTATGTTTGAACTTGTCGCACTGTAGAGTTATGCAAGTCTTGCATAGCGAGGACTTCCATCCATATCATGTATTATCAGGGGATCTGGCTGAATGTTTGTTCCCATTTCACAAAGAATATTGTTTTATTATCAACATAATGGTACTTCAAGTCATTATGAAAGAATTATTAAGGGCTGGTTAAGTGTGGGGAATGCTGAAGGAAAAAATGTATGCAACAGAAAGAAGAAAGTTGAAGCAACGGTTGTTGATATTTTTACACTATTAAACACTACTATCAAGAGGCCTTTGCCCAAAAAGTAAAATTATATCTGGTATACTTCGTTTTGTTATACTATACATGGTGTGTATAACAATTTAAAAATATGCATACACAAAATGATCGGCAACATACATTTTGTATAACACAAAAATTTTATTTTGAGTAAATGAACATAATTTCAAATTGTTTTCTACTAAGTTGAGAATATTATTCCTATGTGCCTTTGTTGTTGTTTTTATTTTACGATGGTTTATTGCTGTGGTTATTTCTTGATCCTTTTTTATATTTGTTACCTGCAATGAGTTTTTTCTTATATCCATTCAAAAGGATATAAGTTCTTATATTTAAATTTCAAATTTCAAATTTAAATATTTTTCTATTTTTCTTATTTTTGGGGAAAAAATCAAATATGCGATCGTAGTTTAATTTATACCGAACTAATGCATTTAAAAAAATATCTTTGGTAGAATGAATTTTTTTTAATCTACATAGATACTCGTATATATTTTTTAGAAATTATAGTATGTATGTATATTACTTATAATGAAAAATGAAAAAAAATTGGTAAATATTAAATTGAGCAAGTTCATTGAAAAGTAATATACATAATGTTGGTATTTTTAAAATAACATGGCTTACACCTATCCTCTTTGGTATTTATTAGTATTCATTATTCATTATTATAATATTCCCGTTTGAACATGCTATTGAGTTTTCCTATTTATACTATTTTAAACCTACTCGACAGAGTTTTAGCACATTCAACAAAAAAACTATTAAACCCCTAAAAACTATAAATATTCTGAATATAGAAAACGAAAAAATTCTAAAATATTGAAATTTAAAATTTAAATGAAAATACTTGCATATAACTAAAACCTGTATAAGAAAATGCAAAAAAAAGTATGTATACCCAAAAAAAAGGACATAGAGAACAACGAGAGAGATATAGTTACAAAAAATAATAGTGAATATAACAATTAACAACCGGCGATCCTATTAGAAACTAGTGGAACTATATTCTGTATAACAATTTCAAATTAGTATTTTTTTAGAAAATTTTGGAAAAGGTTACTTCCTTAATTTGGCTCCTAGAAACTTATTTTCTATTATTTTTGAAAATTTTAATTAAGAAAATATTGGGAAAAGAGTAAATTTAAAAAATGACTTAATTTTATGAATTTATTTTCTTTAGTTTAGTTTTTATTCCATATCAAAGTTTGAAAATATAATTGCTGTTAAATTAGAGCCAAAAATCAAAATTCCGGCTGCCTAGTGTAGATTAATTTTATAAAGACTACTTGTCTTCCAAATTTCACTCAAATCGGATGAAAATTGTGGAAAAAATCTAGGTCGCAACGTTTTTTTTGTATGGAAATGACAAATCATTTTAAATTTCCATACAACCTAGGTCGAAAATGAAAAAAAGGGCTGCCTAGTGTAGATTCGTTTTATAAAGACTACTTGTCTTCCAAATTTCACACAAATTGGATGAAAACTGTGGAAAAAATCTAGGTCGCAACGTTTTTTTTTGTATGGAAATGAAATTTTTTTTTAAATTTCCAGACAACCTAGTTAAAAAAATATGTAGTTTTATAACAACAGTGAAATTATTAAATTTAAAAAGTATTATTAAAAACATTCATTTTATTTATGTATTACAAACACCCCAGTTTGAAAAATTCGGAGTTTTCGATTAAAAATTTTAAGAAAAACGAAACAAAATCGTGACATCTTAGAGTTTCCGTAAAAATCCTTAAGAAAAAATATATGAAGTGGTTGACAAAAACTCCGAATTTGCCGAAGCTTTCCCCTCTTTTTTTCCAGAATCAGACGAGAGAAATTTAAAACATTTCTTTATAGAAAGTTTTAAGAAAATTTAATAGTTTTCTTTGGGAAAACTTATATTTAATAGTTAAAAATCACATTAGATTTTCGTTAAGAAATAATAAAGAAATGCGCACCTAAAAAAGAGAAAAATTCTAGGGGCCTATCCTTTAGAAATATAAAAAAAGAAAAAAAAAAGAACATTTTTTTTTAATATGTATTTTTTTATTAATATTTTTTTTATTAATATTTTTTTAATACATATATCTTATTAAATTTTTTTTTTAAATGAATATTTTAATTAGTAGTCGTTGTGCTGCTATGTTTTTTTTTGCTTTTCTTTAATCTACCCTTTGTATTGTAAAAATATTTTTTTATTTGCCTTTCCGTTTCTTCCATTTTAAAGTAATTCATAATGTTAACAAAATTAATTTTTTTTATTATCCATCTCCCTTTTACGTATGTTTTTTCTCGCTCACTCACTTTCGAAACAATTCCGAAGGTCCGAATCCTGCACACTAGGACGTTATGTTCTGACGAAAGTGTGTTAACAAATACACCCAAAAGATTGAGGGAAATAGGTCAAACACTTAGAAATCGAAAAGAAGGTGGAACTTCAATGGGCAATGTAGAATTAGAGTAAAGGGAAACTTAGTATAGTACGATCCAATCCATCAGTTGTTACAACTAGGTCAGGTTGCCTTTATGTTTGAACTTGTCGCACTGTAGAGTTATGCAAGTCTTGCATAGCGAGGACTTCCATCCATATCATGTATTATCAGGGGATCTGGCTGAATGTTTGTTCCCATTTCACAAAGAATATTGTTTTATTATCAACATAATGGTACTTCAAGTCATTATGAAAGAATTATTAAGGGCTGGTTAAGTGTGGGGAATGCTGAAGGAAAAAATGTATGCAACAGAAAGAAGAAAGTTGAAGCAACGGTTGTTGATATTTTTACACTATTAAACACTACTATCAAGAGGCCTTTGCCCAAAAAGTAAAATTATATCTGGTATACTTCGTTTTGTTATACTATACATGGTGTGTATAACAATTTAAAAATATGCATACACAAAATGATCGGCAACATACATTTTGTATAACACAAAAATTTTATTTTGAGTAAATGAACATAATTTCAAATTGTTTTCTACTAAGTTGAGAATATTATTCCTATGTGCCTTTGTTGTTGTTTTTATTTTACGATGGTTTATTGCTGTGGTTATTTCTTGATCCTTTTTTATATTTGTTACCTGCAATGAGTTTTTTCTTATATCCATTCAAAAGGATATAAGTTCTTATATTTAAATTTCAAATTTCAAATTTAAATATTTTTCTATTTTTCTTATTTTTGGGGAAAAAATCAAATATGCGATCGTAGTTTAATTTATACCGAACTAATGCATTTAAAAAAAATATCTTTGGTAGAATGAATTTTTTTTAATCTACATACATACTCGTATATATTTTTTAGAAATTATAGTATGTATGTATATTACTTATAATGAAAAATGAAAAAAAATTGGTAAATATTAAATTGAGCAAGTTCATTGAAAAGTAATATACATAATGTTGGTATTTTTAAAATAACATGGCTTACACCTATCCTCTTTGGTATTTATTAGTATTCATTATTCATTATTATAATATTCCCGTTTGAACATGCTATTGAGTTTTCCTATTTATACTATTTTAAACCTACTCGACAGAGTTTTAGCACATTCAACAAAAAAACTATTAAACCCCTAAAAACTATAAATATTCTGAATATAGAAAACGAAAAAATTCTAAAATATTGAAATTTAAAATTTAAATGAAAATACTTGCATATAACTAAAACCTGTATAAGAAAATGCAAAAAAAAGTATGTATACCCAAAAAAAAGGACATAGAGAACAACGAGAGAGATATAGTTACAAAAAATAATAGTGAATATAACAATTAACAACCGGCGATCCTATTAGAAACTAGTGGAACTATATTCTGTATAACAATTTCAAATTAGTATTTTTTTAGAAAATTTTGGAAAAGGTTACTTCCTTAATTTGGCTCCTAGAAACTTATTTTCTATTATTTTTGAAAATTTTAATTAAGAAAATATTGGGGAAAGAGTAAATTTAAAAAATGACTTAATTTTATGAATTTATTTTCTTTAGTTTAGTTTTTATTCCATATCAAAGTTTGAAAATATAATTGCTGTTAAATTAGAGCCAAAAATCAAAATTCCGGCTGCCTAGTGTAGATTAATTTTATAAAGACTACTTGTCTTCCAAATTTCACTCAAATCGGATGAAAATTGTGGAAAAAATCTAGGTCGCAACGTTTTTTTTGTATGGAAATGACAAATCATTTTAAATTTCCATACAACCTAGGTCGAAAATGAAAAAAAGGGCTGCCTAGTGTAGATTCGTTTTATAAAGACTACTTGTCTTCCAAATTTCACACAAATTGGATGAAAACTGTGGAAAAAATCTAGGTCGCAACGTTTTTTTTGTATGGAAATGAAATTTTTTTTTAAATTTCCAGACAACCTAGTTAAAAAAAAATCTACATAGTGTAAAAGGTAGGTCTAATACCAACCATTTTCAAAAAACCAGATCAAAATCCGATAATTACAGCTCAAGTTATCTGCTCCAGTGCAAAACCTTATCTTACTTTTTGGGCAAAGGCCTCTTAAATTTTTTTTTTGTGATTAGTATGTAATGTAGGCATTTTCCGTATATTTCGGTTTTATCTCCATTTACATATATCACAAGCTTATGATATAAAGACATGAAGCAAAGATATGCATAAGAAAAAAGCTAACATAAAAACATTCACAATAAAAAATATGAATAACAAAACCAGGATTTGTCAAAAGCACATTTTCTCAAAATCACCTTATGTAGAACTACATGATTTTATTCTAAACCAATGGGAATTCCTACGTAGCCAATGGGAATTCCTCCAATTCCTACATGAGCTATTCTAAACCAATGGGAATACCTACATAGATTTTGTTAGAAAAAAAATGAAATGGTAAATATAGGTAATAGGTATAGGTTCGATTTTATTACATTTTTCTAATCGCCGCGATTGATATATATACAACTGCGTTCAAAAAAATAGCAGTGCAATGTTATGCATGCAAATCACTTTGCTCGTTTTTATATTTCCTATATGTAGTACCCTTTTCTTTAAGTTATAACTTTTTTGGAATTCCTTTGTTTAAAATGTTCTGGAGATTTTTCTTAATTGTATAACGGTAATCCGCAAAATATTTTTTTTTACAACACTATATTGCAACGTTCAAAATAATAGCAGTAATACTATTTCCTCTTCGTATATTAAAAAAATTTATAAAAATTCTTCATATTTTGAAAAGCTGAGGTGTGTATAACTGTTTGTGTTCATTTTTAATTATTTTTAAAAAGATTTTATTGTCAGAATGGGACGCGGAAAGCATTGTACCGAAGAAAAAAGAAGTCTCATTCGTAAGCTTCTTATGAATGGAAAAACGTACAGAGAAATAGAGCAAATCGTTGGTTGCTCTGCAAAAATGATTGCCAATGCAAAAAACCATGTAGACGAAATCCGAGGTCGAAACAGAATTTTGTTTTTAAGAATGGTGAAATCTATAGTTAGAAGTTCGAGGTCAAATCCAAGCGACCCAGCTACAACTATAAGGGAAAATTTAAAATTAACAGCAAGTGTTGTTACTGTAAGAAGAGTTTTAAGAGCTCATAATTTAAATGCTCGCAGCCCTCGGAAAGTCCCACTTTTGAAGAAACAGCACATAAAAAAAAATATAAATAAAAAAAGTTTTTTAAAAATACTTTTCCTTAAAGAAATATTCAACTAAAAAGTAATAAACAAGCAAATAATACCACATCAATGTACTTTCCCGTTGAGTTTTAGCCACTGTCAGCCATAGTAAGGGTAAATATTTATTAATTTGACCGACTAAAAATATTTAAATACTCTGACAACTTGGGAATGATTTGTTTGAGCTCCTCATGGCCCACGATTTGGAATTCCACATGTGGCCGATGTTTTGGGCCTTCCATGGCCCCCGGTGCCCCACATGTTTTTTTGTATAATTGGCTCCACATGACCCAGGGTACTGCTCGGACTACTCTTCAAGACCTTTCATTTAATGCCCCACATGATTTTTTTTATGATGGGCCCCCACATGACACAGGTTTTGGGCCCTAACATGAATTACGAAGCCCAACGAACTGCGCAACGAGATGTATTCCTCAATACCTTTTATTCGATACCTCTCATGTCTTTTTGCATTATGGGTCCCACAAGACCCAGAGTACCTCTCGGAGTGCTCAGGAAGATGTCCTCTTCAAGACCTTTCATTTAATACCCCACATGATTTTTTGTATGATGGGGCCCACATTACCTCGTTTTGGGCCCGAGATGACTCAAGGCGCCCTCCGGATTACTGCCCATTTAGACGTACTGTTGGAGACCTTTCATTTGATACCCCACATGGTTTTTGTATAATGGGGCCCAACATTGCCCCCGTTTTAGCCCCTACATGACTCAAGGCGCCCCACGAAATACTCCCCATTGAGATGTACACTTCAAAACCTTTCATTTGATACCCCACATGATTTTTTGCCCCACATTACCCCGTTTTGGGCCCGAGATGACTCAAGGCGTCCTCCGGATTACTGCCCATTTAGATGTACTGTTGGAGACTGTTGATTACTGCCCATTTAGAAGTACTGTTGGAGACTGTTGTTACTGTTGATTTTTGTATTACAGGGCCCAACATTGCCCCCGTTTTGGTCCCGACATGACCCACGGCGCCCCCGGACTACCCTCCAATGTGATGTACTCGTCAAGACCTTTCATTTGATACCCCACATGTTTTTTTGTATTATGGACCCCACATTGCCCCCGGTTTGGGCCTGACATGATCCACGGCGCCCCCAGACTACCGCTCAATGAGATGTACTCGTCAAGACCTTTCATTTGATACCCCACATGATTTTTTGTATTATAGGGCCCAACATTGCCCCCGTTTTGGTCCCGACATGACCCACGGCGCCACCCCGGGCTACCGCTCAATGAGATATACTCGGCAAGACCTTTCATTTGATACCCCACATGATTTTTTGTATTATGGAGCCCCACATTGCCCCGATTTGAGCCCGACATGACCCACGGAGCCCCCCGGACTACAGTCCAATGAGATGTACTCGTCAAGACCTTTCATTTGATACCCCACATGGTTTTTTTGGTGCATTCAAAAATTAAACGGCCCTCCGAGCTCCCTTCCCCCTCATCGAAAAGGCCACAAATTTATATGGTACCAAGCATTTGATGACTTCCAAATTTGAGCTCAATCGATCAAGCCGTTTAAGAGTTATGGCCAGGTGAGGAGATATATATATATATATATATATATACATATACCTATATACTGGAAGTGTGAATTCATAAAAGGGAAAGTAAAAAAGAATTATTTTTGCCAAAAAATATGTGGATTGGCCACTTCAAAAATGGAGGAATATTTTATGGACCGATGAGAGCAAGATTGTTTTGTATGGAAGTACTGGGACTCGCCAATACGTAAGACGTCCTCCCAACACAGAATACAATCAAAAATACAAAAAAACCACAAAAACATTAAAACATGGAGGATCAAGTATTATGATTTATGGGTGCTTTTCTTTTTATGGTGTTGGCCCAATACATTGGATTAAAACCAACGAACTATATATTATAGAAGCCTAAAGAGGTTATGTTTTTATATAAATGATTGGTCCAAACATCTGACAGGGACGCTGGGGTAAAATGACAGTTGGCGGACATAAATTTAATAATTAAGGCATGTACTAATTGGTGTAAAAATAGAAGTCGTGACGTCATTTCGGTTTGTAAATTTTTTTATTGCTTTCTAAGACAAAATTAAAAATTATTTAAATTATAATTAATTATAAAATATCAATAAATAAATAAATTATGCAAGAAAAATGATAAATTATGCAAAAAAAATTAAATTAAATTAAATTAATTAAACAGAAAAATAAAATAAACGATTTATTGTTATGAAATATGTACTTATATACCTTTACTTTATTAGGTTGTTAATCATATAAAAAAATTAATATAAAGTTGATTTAAAATAAAATTTTATACACACCTACATATTAAATTTATTTATTAATATATTTATTATTAATAATAAATAATTATTTATTATTAAATAAATAATATATTTATTAATATATTATTAATATATTAATAATATTATTATTAATATTAAATAATAATTTAAATATTGAAAGTAAATATGACGTTTTCCTTTTCGTAATTTTTTCTTATATCTCTTTAAGAAATATAATGCCAATAAAAAAAAGCTTTTCATATATTAATAAATAAATTTAATATGTAGGTATAACAATGTTTTTTAAATCAACTTTATTTTAATATTTTTTATATGATTAACAAAGCTCCGGGAAAACTAGTCAAAAACATTTCAGTCAAATAACAAAAGGCATTTCAGTCAAAAACAGTTTCATACAAATTTTATGACTGAAATGCCTTTTGAAGATGGAGCTTCAGTAAAAAAAAAAGCATTCCGGTCAGAAAAAAGTTTGACTGACTTGCCTTTTCTTTATTTACACTGAAAAGCCTTTTTTCAGTCCACTTTTTTTATAACTAGAATGCCTTTTGGGCTTCGGGAAAACCAGTCAAAAATATTTCAGTAAAAAAAAGGAATTTCAATCAAAAATAAGAAGGCGTCTCTGTCAAAATAATTTTTGACTGAATTGCCTTTTCAGAAGGATATTCCATCAAAAAACTGAAACGGTATTCCAGTCAAAACTTTTTTGATTGGGATTCCTTTTGGAGTTATTGACTGAAATTGCTTTTGCCAAAGGAAATTCAGTCAAACAACTAAAAAGGAATTTTAGGCTAAATTATTACTGTAATGAGAAATAACTCATAAGAGTAAATCTTATTACTTTAACTTGCATTATAACCATAATGCCGAGTCGAAGAAGAGAACTCAAAGGAGTAACATTGAAAATAAATTAGATATCTTAAACCTTAAATTTTAATTTTAATTAAAAATATATAATTTATATATATACATATAATAGAATAATAAAAAAAAAATCATAAGGAAAGTGTTTTTCAAATTTATTACTGTCAGCGGTAGCTGACAATTATGAATAATAATTAACTTAATTTAAATTTATTTACACCTGTTATTTACACCTGATAATAGTGATAAATGTGAAACAATAAATGAAAATGTTAAAGAACAATTAATATTACCACCAGTTAAATATAAGATAATAAATAAAGTGAATAAAGAAAATAAAATGGCAAAAAAAAGTCAATTAATACACCAAAACATAATGTACAACAAGAAAATGTTCATTTAAAAGCTGAAATTGCCAAGTTAAAAAAAATGGTTAAAAAGTTAACTAATCCACAAAGTATATCAGACAATAAATTCAACCTCTTAACTGACATTGATATGTTTGAAGGTGAAAATAGTGAAAATACTGTCAATAATATAAACCAATCAAAAGACACTAACAAATCAGCTAATATATCAGATGATGTTAATATAAATGAAATAGAGAATGATGAATTCGTCAAAGTAATGAGAAAAAAAAACTTATTAAAACAATCACAAAAAAAAACAACAAAATTCAAATAACAATAACACATATAATTTGAATAAAACGAGCACAGCTGATAAACCTGTGGATATGGATAAAGAACAACCGGGTAAAAGCTCTACTGATAATAACATTGAACACATAGATAGCAGCACAAATAGTCAACATATGAACGCAAGTAATATTAAAAACAAAAATGTTCCCCCAATTAATATTTTAGGGCAAGATCCTAATGAAATAGTTAAACTTTTAGTTGATAAATTTAAAATTAATAAAAATGAATTTTATAATAAAAAATTAAATAAAGAAAAACATTCCATCCATATTAATACAATTGATAATTACAATAACACGAAAAAAGCTTTAGATGTTATTAATGCTAATTATTATACTTACACTCCACATAGTGAAAAAAATAAAACCCTTATATTAAAAGGTTTAGATGAAAATGAAAATGTTGACAGTATTTTAAATTATTTAAAAGAATATGATTCAGCCAATGTTAATTTTAATAAAGTAGTCAGATTAATAACTAGAAAATCAGAATTAAACAATGTAAAATTACCAATATTTTTAGTTAATTTTTCTCCAAATAGTGATCTAGCGCAAATATTTAAAATTAAATATATTAAGAGGCCTTTGCCCAAAAAAGATAAGGTTTTTCGCTGGAGCAGATAACTTGAGCTGTAATTATCGGATTTTGAACTGGTTTTTTGCAAATGGTTGGTAATAGACCTACCTTTTACACTTGGTAGCTTTTTTTAAAGTTTTTGGCCTAGGTTGTCTGGAAATTTAAAAAAAAGTTTCATTTCCATACAAAAAAAACGTTGCGACCTAGATTTTTTCCACAATTTTCATCAAATTTGGGTGAAATTTGGAAGACAAGTAGTCTTTATAAAACGAATCTACACTAGGCAGCCGTTTTTTTTGGTTTTCGACCTAGGTTGTTAGGAAATTTAAAATTTTTTTTCATTTCCATACAAAAAAAACGTTGCGACCTAGATTTTTTCCACAATTTGCATCCAATTTGAGTGAAATTTGGAAGACAAGTAGTATTTATAAAACGAATCTACACTAGGCAGCCGGAATTTTGATTTTCGACTCTAATTTTGATTTAATAGCAATTATATTTTCAAACTTTGATATGGAATAAAAACTAAACTAAAGAAAATAAATTCATAAAAAATATAAATAAAAAAAGTTTTTACTTTTTTTATTTATATTTTTTAAATACTTTTTTTATTTATATTTTTTATTTTACACTTTTTAGTCGGTCAAATATTTATTCATTTAACCGACCAAAAATATTTAAATACTTTGACAACTTGGGAATGATTTGTTTGGGCTACTCATGGCCCACGATTTGGAATTCCACATGTGGCCGATGTTTTGGGCCTTCCATGGCCCCCGGTGCCCCACATGTTTTTTTTGTATAATTGGCTCCACATGACCCAGGGTACTGCTCGGACTACGCTTCAAGACCTTTTATTTGATGCCCCACCTGATTTTTTTATGATGGGCCCCCACATGACACAGGTTTTGGGCCCTAACATGAATTATGAAGCTCCACGGACTGCGCAACGAGATGTATTTTGCAATACCTTTTATTTGTTAACTCTCATGTCTTTTTGCATTATGGGCCCCACAAGACCCAGAGTAACTCTCGGAACAGATTTTGGGCCCACTTGACCCACGCACTACGAAACGAGATGTACTCTGCACGACCTTTCATTTGATACCCTACACGATATTTTTATGATTTAAGGCCTTGTTGACCCACATGACCCCCTTTTGGAACCTCGTGTAACCCAGTGTGCCTTTACGGACTACGCTCATTTAAATATACTCTTCAAGACCTTTCATTTAATACCCCACATGATTTTTGTATAATGAGCCCACATGACCCACATTTGGGCCCCCGTATAATCGAATGTGCCCCACGGACTACCCTCATCGAGATGTATTCTTCAAGACCTTTCATTTGATTCCGCACATGATTTTTTGTATGATGGGGCCCCACATTGCCCCCGTTTTGGGCCCGAGATGACTCACGACGCCCCCCGGGTTACTACCCATTGAGATGTACTGTTGAAGACCTTTCATTTGATTCCACACAGGATTTTTTGTATGATGGGGCCCAACATTGCCCCCGTTTTAGCCCTACATGACACACGGCGCCCCAAGAAATACACCACATTGAGATGTACACTGAAATATACACATACAAAATTTTTTTGTAATATGGGGTCCAACATGGCCCCGGCATGACCCTCGTCGGCATGACCCTTTTTTTGTAATATGGGGTCCAACATGGCCCCGGCATGACCCTCAACATTGCCACCGTTTTGGGACCGACATGACCCACGGCGCCCCCGGACTACCGTTCAATGAGATGTACTCGTCAAGACCTTTCATTTGATACCCCACATGATTTCTTGTATTATGGAGCCCAACATTGCCCCCGTTTTGGGCCCGACATGACCCACGGCGCCCCCCGGACTACCGCTCAATGAGATGTACTCGTCAAGACCTTTCATTTGATACCCCACATGATTTTTGTATAATGAGCCCACATGACCAACATTTGGGCCCCCGTATAATCGAATGTGCCCCACGGACTATCCTCATCGAGATGTACTCTTCAAGACCTTTCATTTGATTCCGCACATGATTTTTTGTATGATGGGGCCCCACATTGCCCCCGTTTTGGGCCCGAGATGACTCACGACGCCCCCCGGGTTACTACCCATTGAGATGTACTGTTGAAGACCTTTCATTTGATTCCACACAGGATTTTTTGTATGATGGGGCCCAACATTGCCCCCGTTTTAGCCCTACATGACACACGGCGCCCCAAGAAATACACCACATTGAGATGTACACTGAAATGTACACATACAAACTTTTTTTGTAATATGGGGTCCAACATGGCCCCGGCATGACCCTCGTCGGCATGACCCTTTTTTTGTAATATGGGGTCCAACATGGCCCTGTGGATATGGATAAAGAACAACCGGGTAAAAGCTCTACTCATAATAACATTGAACACATAGATAGCAGCACAAATAGTCAACATATGAACGCAAGTAATATTAAAAACAAAAATGTTCCCCCAATTAATATTTTAGGGCAAGATCCTAATGAAATAGTTAAACTTTTAGTTGATAAATTTAAAATTAATAAAAATGAATTTTATAATAAAAAATTAAATAAAGAAAAACATGCCATCCATATTAATACAATTGATAATTACAATAAAACGAAAAAAGCTTTAGATGTTATTAATGCTAATTATTATACTTACACTCCACATAGTGAAAAAAATAAAACCCTTATATTAAAAGGTTTAGATGAAAATGAAAATGTTGACAGTATTTTAAATTATTTAAAAGAATATGATTCAGCCAATGTTAATTTTAATAAAGTAGTCAGATTAATAACTAGAAAATCAGAATTAAACAATGTAAAATTACCAATATTTTTAGTTAATTTTTCTCCAAATAGTGATCTAGCGCAAATATTTAAAATTAAATATATTAAGAGGCCTTTGCCCAAAAAAGATAAGGTTTTTCGCTGGAGCAGATAACTTGAGCTGTAATTATAGGATTTTGAACTGGTTTTTTGCAAATGGTTGGTAATAGACCTACCTTTTACACTTGGTAGCTTTTTTTAAAGTTTTTGGCCTAGGTTGTCTGGAAATTTAAAAAAAAGTTTCATTTCCATACAAAAAAAACGTTGCGACCTAGATTTTTTCCACAATTTTCATCAAATTTGGGTGAAATTTGGAAGACAAGTAGTCTTTATAAAACGAATCTACACTAGGCAGCCGTTTTTTTTGGTTTTCGACCTATGTTGTTAGGAAATTTAAAATTTTTTTTCATTTCCATACAAAAAAAACGTTGCGACCTAGATTTTTTCCACAATTTGCATCCAATTTGAGTGAAATTTGGAAGACAAGTAGTATTTATAAAACGAATCTACACTAGGCAGCCGGAATTTTGATTTTCGACTCTAATTTTGATTTAATAGCAATTATATTTTCAAACTTTGATATGGAATAAAAACTAAACTAAAGAAAATAAATTCATAAAAAATATAAATAAAAAAAGTTTTTTAAAAATACTTTCCCTTAAAGAAATATTCAACTAAAAAGTAATAAACAAGCAAATAATACCACATCAATGTACTTTCCCGTTGAAATTGAGCAACTGTCAACAATAGTAAGTAGACCTTATCAGAATTAATGCCATTTATAAAGAGGTCTACCTTTCCCTTACTATTGTTGACAGTTGCTCAATTTCAACGGGAAAGTACATTGATGTGGTATTATTTGCTTGTTTATTACTTTTTAGTTGAATATTTCTTTAAGGGAAATTATTTTTAAAAAAACTTTTTTTATTTATATTTTTTATTTTACACTTTTTAGTCGGTCAAATATTTATTCATTTAACCGACTAAAAATATTTAAATACTTTGACAACTTGGGAATGATTTATTTGGGCTACTCATGGCCCACGATTTGGAATTCCACATGTGGCTGATGTTTTTTGTATAATCGGCTCCACATGACCCAGGGTACTGCTCGGACTACGCTTCAAGACCTTTTATTTGATGCCCCACCTGATTTTTTTATGATGGGCCCCCACATGACACAGGTTTTGGGCCCTAACATGAATGATGAAGCTCCACGGACTGCGCAACGAGATGTATTTTTCATACCTTTTATTTGATACCTCTCATGTCTTTTTGCATTATGGGCCCCACAAGACCCAGAGTACCTCTCGGAACAGATTTTGGGCCCACTTGACCCACGCACTACGAAACGAGATGTACTCTGCACGACCTTTCATTTGATACCGTACACGATATTTTTATGATTTAACGCCTTGTTGACCCACATGACCCCCTTTTGGAACCTCGTGTAACCCAGTGTGCCTTTACGGACTAAGCTCATTTAAATATACTCTTCAAGACCTTTCATTTAATACCCCACATGATTTTTGTATAATGAGCCCACATGACCAACATTTGGGCCCCCGTATAATCGAATGTGCCCCACGGACTACCCTCATCGAGATGTACTCTTCAAGACCTTTCATTTGATTCCGCACATGATTTTTGGGGCCCCACATTGCCCCCGTTTTGGGCCCGAGCAACTGTCAACAATAGTAAGGGAAAATAGACCTTATCAGAATTAATGCCATTTATAAAGAGGTCTTTCCCTTACTATTGTTGACAGTTGCTCAATTTCAACGGGAAAGTACATTGATGTGGTATTATTTGCTTGTTTATTACTTTTTAGTTGAATATTTCTTTAAGGGAAAGTATTTTTAAAAAACTTTTTTTATTTATATTTTTTATTTTACACTTTTTAGTCGGTCAAATATTTATTCATTTAACCGCCCAAAAATATTTAAATACTTTGACAACTTGGGAATGATTTGTTTGGGCTACTCATGGCCCACGATTTGGAATTCCACATGTGGCCGATGTTTTGGGCCTTCCATGGCCCCCGGTGCCCCACATGTTTTTTTGTATAATTGGCTCCACATGACCCAGGGTACTGCTCGGACTACGCTTCAAGACCTTTTATTTGATGCCCCACCTGATTTTTTTATGATGGGCCCCCACATGATACAGGTTTTGGGCCCTAACATGAATTATGAAGCTCCACGGACTGCGCAACGAGATGTATTTTTCAATACCTTTTATTTGTTAACTCTCATGTCTTTTTGCATTATGGGCCCCACAAGACCCAGAGTAACTCTCGGAACAGATTTTGGGCCCACTTGACCCACGCACTACGAAACGAGATGTACTCTGCACGACCTTTCATTTGATACCCTACACGATATTTTTATGATTTAAGGCCTTGTTGACCCACATGACCCCCTTTTGGAACCTCGTGTAACCCAGTGTGCCTTTACGGACTACGCTCATTTAAATATACTCTTCAAGACCTTTCATTTAATACCCCACATGATTTTTGTATAATGAGCCCACATGACCCACATTTGGGCCCCCGTATAATCGAATGTGCCCCACGGACTACCCTCATCGAGATGTATTCTTCAAGACCTTTCATTTGATTCCGCACATGATTTTTTGTATGATGGGGCCCCACATTGCCCCCGTTTTGGGCCCGAGATGACTCACGACGCCCCCCGGGTTACTACCCATTGAGATGTACTGTTGAAGACCTTTCATTTGATTCCACACAGGATTTTTTGTATGATGGGGCCCAACATTGCCCCCGTTTTAGCCCTACATGACACACGGCGCCCCAAGAAATACACCACATTGAGATGTACACTGAAATATACACATACAAAATTTTTTTGTAATATGGGGTCCAACATGGCCCCGGCATGACCCTCGTCGGCATGACCCTTTTTTTGTAATATGGGGTCCAACATGGCCCCGGCATGACCCTCAACATTGCCACCGTTTTGGGACCGACATGACCCACGGCGCCCCCGGACTACCGTTCAATGAGATGTACTCGTCAAGACCTTTCATTTGATACCCCACATGATTTTTGTATAATGAGCCCACATGACCAACATTTGGGCCCCCGTATAATCGAATATGCCCCACGGACTATCCTCATCGAGATGTACTCTTCAAGACCTTTCATTTGATTCCGCACATGATTTTTTGTATGATGGGGCCCCACATTGCCCCCGTTTTGGGCCCGAGATGACCCACGGCGCCCCCCGGACTACCGCTCAATGAGATGTACTCGTCAAGACCTTTCATTTGATACCCCACATGATTTTTGTATAATGAGCCCACATGACCAACATTTGGGCCCCCGTATAATCGAATGTGCCCCACGGACTATCCTCATCGAGATGTACTCTTCAAGACCTTTCATTTGATTCCGCACATGATTTTTTGTATGATGGGGCCCCACATTGCCCCCGTTTTGGGCCCGAGATGACTCACGACGCCCCCCGGGTTACTACCCATTGAGATGTACTGTTGAAGACCTTTCATTTGATTCCACACAGGATTTTTTGTATGATGGGGCCCAACATTGCCCCCGTTTTAGCCCTACATGACACACGGCGCCCCAAGAAATACACCACATTGAGATGTACACTGAAATGTACACATACAAACTTTTTTTGTAATATGGGGTCCAACATGGCCCCGGCATGACCCTCGTCGGCATGACCCTCGTCGGCATGACCCTTTTTTTGTAATATGGGTCCAACATGGCCCCGGCATGACCCTCAACATTGCCACCGTTTTGGGACCGACATGACCCACGGCGCCCGCGGACTACCGTTCAATGAGATGTACTCGTCAAGACATTTCATTTGATACCCCACATGATTTCTTGTATTATGGAGCCCAACATTGCCCCCGTTTTGGGCCCGACATGACCCACGGCGCCTCCCGGACTACCGCTCAATGAGATGTACTCGTCAAGACCTTTCATTTGATACCCCACATGATTTTTTGTATTATGGGGCCCCACATTGCTTCGATTTGAGCCCGACATGACCCACGGCGCCCCCCGGACCACCGTCCAATGAGATGTACTCGTCAAGACCTTTCATTTGATACCCCACATGGTTTTTTTGTACATTCAAAAATTAAACGACCCTCGGCGCCCCCATCCCCCTAATCAAAAAGGCCCCAAATTTATATGGTACCAAGCCATTTATGTCACGAGCTCAACTTCCAAATTTGAGCTCAATCGGTCAAGGCGTTTAAGAGTTATGGCCAGGTGAGGAGATCCCGACATACCGACATACCGACATATATACTGGAAGTGTGAATTCATAAAAGGGAAAGTAAAATGAAGTCATTTTTTAAATTTACTCTTTTCCCAACATTTTCTTAATTAAAATTTTCAAAAATAATAGAAAATAAGTTTGTAGGAGCCAAATTAAGGAAGTAACTTTTTCCAAAATTTTCTAAAAAAATACTAATTTGAAATTGTTATAATAGTTCCACTAATTCCTAATAGGATCGTCGGTTGTAAATTGTTATATTCGCTATTATTTCTTGTAACTATATCTCTCTCGTTGTTCTCTATATCCTTTCTTATTTTTTGTATAATACTTTTTTTTTGCATTTTCTTAAACAGGTTTTAGTTATATGCAAATTATTTTCATTTAAATTTTAAATTTCAATATTTTAGAATTTTTTCGTTTTCTATATTCAGAATATTTATAATTTTTTAGGGGTTTAATAGTTTTTTTGTTGAATGCGCTAAAAGTCTGTCGAGTACGTTTAAAAAGTATAAATAGGAAAACTCAATAGCATGTTTAAACGTGAATATTATTAATATTATAATAATGAATCATGAATACTAATAAATAACAAAGAGGATAGGTGTAAGCCATGTTATTTTAAAAATACCAACATTATGTATATTACTTTTTAATGAACTTGCTCAATTTAATATTTACCAATTTTTTTTCATTTTTCATTATAAGTAATATACATACTATAATTTCTAAAAAAATATGTACGAGTATGTACGTAGATTAAAATTAATGCATTCATGCAGTATAAATTAAACTACGATCGCATATTTGATTTTTTTCCCAGAAATAAGAAAAATAGAAAAATATTTAAATTTGAAATTTAAATATAAAAACTTATATCCTTTTGAATGGATATAAGAAAAAACTCATTGCAGGTAACAAATATAAAAAAGGGTCAAGAAATAACCACAGCAATAAACCATCGTAAAATTAAAACAACAACAAAGGTACATAGGAATAATATTCTCAACTTAGTAGAAAGCAATTTGAAATTATGTTCATTTACTCAAAATAAAAATTTTGTGTTATACAAAATGTATGTTGCCGATCATTTTGTGTGTGCATATTTTTAAATTGTTATACACACCATGAATAGTATAACAAAACGAAGTATGCCAGATATAATTTTACTTTTTGGGCAAAGGCCTCTTAATAATCAAGTTGTTGGATGGGAAAAATTGCGAAAACATGATATTTTACAATGTAAACGCTGCCAACGATTTGGTCACGCTGCACCAAATTTCAAAATGAACTATAGGTGTGTCAAATGTGATCAAGACCACCTACCAGCTGAATGTTCATTAAACGAAACAAACAAAAGCCACCAACAATTGTTTTGTGCATTATGTAATAGCTTTGGACACCCAGCCATATTAATACAATTGATAATTACAATAAAACGAAAGGAGGCCAAAAGAAAATTCATCCAGAATAGATTTTTTGTTTGACAATCTTTTTAATAATGGACAGTTTTAATATCAGCACATTAAATAATTTAAAAATGATATATATTAATGTTAATTCAATTGTTTCGACAGAAAGACAACATTTCCTGCATAACTTTATTAACGAGAATCATCCCGACATTATTATGGTGAGTGAAACCAAATTAAATCCATCTAATTTTATATAAATTGAAAATTACTCAATTATACGGAATAACAGACAAAATGCAATTCATGGGGGTGGGACTGCAATTTTTATAAAAAATACAATTAAATTTAAATCGATTAATAATTACCAAATAATGAATTTTACTACACTTGAAACGTCCATAATTTTACTTAAATTGTCGAGTAAGAAAAGCCTCTACATAATTTCAGCTTATGCTTCATTAAGAAACCCAGATAACTTTATTAGCGATTTCCAACAATTATTTGAATTACTTAAATTAGACGATATTGATAACTTTTATATACTAGCTGGTGACTTAAATGCTAAGCATAAAAATTGGAATAACAAAGATAACAATACAAGGGGAAACTTTCTGAATTTATGGTTACAAAATCTTCAAACCACGATTATATTATAGTGAATTTCCTACTTTTCCAAGAGGGGGCACATACTTAGATATATGCATTTCCGATAGTAGATTAAGTATTGATATGGACAGACCATCTGATAAACTAAGAACTTTAACGTATGACAGTGATCATCGCGCATTGTTTTTTGAATTTAATTCCAATAATCTCCATGATTTTATATTTCAAGAAGATAGTCAACCAAAAAATAATTATGATTTTTCAAAAATTAAATGGTTAAAATTTAAAAACAAAATTAGATGAAAATCTTATAAAATACGAAAATAATAATAATAACCGCATAGCAAACGATCGAAATTTAAATAATAATGAAATAAATGAATATGTGTCAATCTGAATCAAATTATTCAAGCTACAATTAAGCAGTCAATCCCATTAAAAAACAGAACAACAATTATTTAAAAAAATATAGCAGTCATATAATTGTAAAATTAGAAAAACATAAAAGCACAATTTTGTCTGCTATCCATAAATTACATATATAGAAATAATTGTAATACAAATGATGCAAGATTGATTAGATTTAAAGCTACTTTATCCAATATAAATTCACTAATAAAACAAAATTTTAGAATTAATATAAATAAATTTTGGCAAAACAAAATTGGTAATATATCACCTTCAAATTCAAATATGTTTCCAACATTAAATAAATTATTTCGTAGAAAAAATGATCTAGAAATTAGATGTTTACATATTAATAATAATCAAAGCTCTTTATTAACTGAGGCTGAAATAAATATTAATGCTATTGAAAAGGACAACAATAATAATTATATAATTAAAGATAATATTCATATTGCAAATATATTGGGAATTAATTTTCAGAATAAACATATTCTACATAATAGCAATGACAATGACTTAACCTATGAAGTAAGAACTGAAATAGAAAATTTGCAAGTAAGGCTAGGAAATGCTAACCCACTCCTTAATTTTTCCAATGATCTAAAATCAGATTCTTTAAATATTAGTGAAACTCACAATAATTATTTTATTACCTTCAGTCAACTAAAAGATATTCTTGCTTACCTAAATAATAAAAAATCTGCTGGTCTAGATAATATACCCAATATTATACTAAAAAATTTGTCAGATAACATAATAAGAAAATTTCTAATCATATTTAACAATGCTCTAAATAAACCATAGGTCGGGAACCGGCGGCTCTGGAGCCGCATGCGGCTCTTAGCTTCAAAACCTGTGGCTCTTACTTTGAATAATATTTTTATAAAAATTCGCTGCTGCCATCTAATGTTTTCAGTATGTTTCTGAAATCATCACCTAAGACACAAACGAAAAATATTTAAATTTAAATAAAAAATCGATTGCTCAGCAATCTATTCTAAACCAATAAATTACCATATCAACCATTTTCTTCAATTATTTTTACTCACGGTTATATAAGTTTCGTGAATTAGTTTTCTAGTGTTTTTTGAATTGGTAAGGTTTTATTGCTGTGCATTACAAAAATTTATTAAATAATTAAAGTTATTAAATACAATCGATAATTTAAGTTTTGTTAATAATTCAATTGAATTATTGAACCACAATATGAATGCAAGAAAAAGAAAAATCATTGATGAAAACAGAAGTTTCAATAAAATGTGGACTGAACGATTTGCATTTATAGAAGTTAATGGGAAACCTCAATGTTTGATTTGCAATTTAAGAATGCAGAACAATAAATCAAGCAATATAGAACGACACTTTGATGGAAAACATTCAGATTTCAGCGAGAAGTATCCAGACGGCGATAGTAGAAAAAAAGCTATTCAAGAATTACAAAATAAAACATTACTACATTACTTCAGCAAGGATGTTTTTCAAATTGGGTAAAATCTTCATAAACTTCAAATGAAGCAAGTTTTGAATTGTCATTAGAGATCGCGAAAGCTGGAAAGCCGTTTACAGATGGTGAATTTATCAAACAGTGCTACATGCTTTCTGAAACGCTCTTCAAAGATTTCTGATACGCTCTTCAAAGATTTTAAAAATCATGATGATATATTAAAAAAAATACAAGATTTACCTCTCTCAGCTAGAACTGTTAAAGAACGTATCATAAATATATCTGCAGAAGTATCAAACATGCTACTTTCAGATATTAATGCTGCAGAATTCATATCGCTTGCTGTTGATGAATCTACAGATGTTACTGACATATCGCAGTGCTGTGTAATGGCTAAATATATAACATCTTCAGGTGTTCAAGAAGAGCTACTTGAAGTATTGCCACTTAGAAATTTCGGAAAGTATTGTAAAATGTTTAAAGAGTAAAAATATAAATATTGATCGTATAGCATCCATTGCAACGGATGGAGCACCGGCGATGATTGCAAAAAATAAGGGCTTTGTTAAATTGCTCTCCAATTATATTTCTCACGAAATAATTTCATTTCATTGTATTTTGCACCAAGAAGCTTTAGTTGCAAAATCGTTAGGAATAATACCAAACCTAAAAAAAGTAATGGATGTAGTTATACCAATAATAAATTTCATCAAGGCTCGAGCGTTGAATCACAGACTATTTACTGCACTTTTAGAAGAAGTCAATGCTAAATATAAAGATTTGCTTACATTTACTGCTGTACGTTGGTTGTCACGAGGCAAAGTGTTAAACCGTTTTTCCGAGTGTTTGCAAGAAGTTATTATTTTCTTAGGCTCGAAAAATTATAACGAAGAACATTTTAAACTTCTTACAAACTATGAATGGCTTGAAAATTTTTACTTTTTACTAGATATGACAAAACATTTTAACAAACTTAATCTTAAGTTGCAAGGAAAAGGAAATACTGCTTTACAGTTATTAGAAGAAGTTCTTACTTTTGAGCAAAAACTAGAGCTGTTCAAGGTGAATATATCTAACGATCAGTTTGTATATTTTGATAGTTTAAGAAATTACAGATTAAATTTAACCGAAGAGAAAACAGATTGTAAAACATTCGCTGATATAATCACAACAATTTCGAATTCATTTGCAAGCAGATTTCAGGATTTCAAGAAGTGTATCAGGAAACATTGAAATTTATTTTGCAGCCATTGCAGTGCAATTTAAAATTAATAGACATAAAAGCTTTCCCTGGTATATCTATTGCAGAACTTCAGCTTGAGCTTTTGGAAATTCAAAATAAAAGTATATGGGTAGAAAAACTTCAACACATGGTAACACAAATTGAAACATATCAACCAACTATGGAGGACACGCCGCAGGACATAATATTCAGATGCTGGAATACATTCCCGAATAATTATTCAAACACCAAGAGCCTTGCACTTGGCCTTTTGACACTCTTTGGTTCTACGTAAACAATTTTTCTCTTCCATGAACTACATTAAAAATAAGTACCGGAGCAGGCTGACAGATGAAAGTTTAAAAGCTTTGTTACAATTAAAAACCACCAAATATGTGCCAAATTTAAAAAAGTTGGCTGGAATGATACAAGTTCAAAAGTCCCACTAATAAATGTTTAATATTATTTGATTCATAACTTCAATATTATATTATCATAATTTTCATAATTTAATATTATATTATCATAAACTTTAATAAATACTGAAAAATTAAAAATATGTATTTTGTTTTATTTATTATAAAGAAGGGAAAATCCTGCCATTAAATAAGATAAGTCATTTCGTAATATACAAATTTTTTAATGCTACACAAGTTTTTAGCTCGAATATGTCTGTGACTGCGGCTCTTAAATTTCATTTTTTTGAAATTTTTTGTTGATTTGACTCTTTACTTAAAAAAGGTTCCCGACCGCTGCTCTAAACAATGGTTACTTCCCATGCTGTTGGAAAGTAACCAAGGTAATTGCTATTCGTAAGCCTGGTAAGGATCCAACAGATCCAGACAACTATCGTCCAATAAGTCTTATGCCAAATATAAGCAAAGTTTACGAAAAAATCATAAATAATTCAATTATTAATTCACTTCAAACTAATGAAACTCTATCTGACTTTCAATTCGGGTTTCGAGGAAAACATTCAACTATCATGCAACTATAATAAACTATCATCTGGCTTATGTTGGTTTTTAAATAATAATGAATGTGTAGGTAGCTTGTTGCTTGATTTTTCTGATGCGTTTACCACTATTTGGACAGAAGGGCTAATCTTCAAATTAATAAAATATAACTTCCCTGATTACCTTATCAAAATTATTTATAATATGATCTGTCAAAAAAAATTCTTTGTGGTAACAAATAATATAGAAAGAAATAAAATATTTGAAATAAAAAAGGGAACAGTAACATCGCCAACACTATTTTTAATTTATTTAAATGAATTATTAGAAATACTACAAAAACATAATAAACATAAAAATAATTCAATAGAATATGCTGACGACCTAACCATATATACAGCTAACAAAAAATTTGATAACATTAAAGTGGAGTTGCAAGCTATATGTTTAATGTCATACAACAATATTCTAATTCATGGAGATTAAAAATAAATTTTAGTAAATGTGAATCAATATTGTTTAAAAATGCACTCAAATACTGCCATAATTCAATTAAAAAAAATGGAGAAACTTCGAAATAAGAGCCAATGACGGCACCTTATGTAAAAATAATAGCACAGTTAAATATCTTGGTATATGGTTGCAAAAAAATATGAATTTCTCATCACATGTTAAAAATCTACTCTTAAAGCATTCTATATAGCTAAGAAACTTTTTTATTCGAAACATTTATGTCCAAAAGTAAAATTAATATCCTATCAAACCTTAATAAGACCAATTCTAACCTATGGTGCACCGATATGGTATAATATTAGTAGTTCGCTAATGGAGAAAATTAGAATATACGAAAGAAAAATGCTTAAGAATGTCATACAACAATATTCTAATTATTCTAAACATTATATCTCAAATAAAAATATTTATAATCTATCGCGAATTATTAGAATAGATAAATTTATGATCCAACTTATCCGCAACCATTATGCTAGAGTATCGTTAGTGGAAGAAAATAGTTTAATTCAACATACTGTATATCCTAATGATAATTACATGGAAAATAGTTTGAATTCGGGATTCAATCCCCCAGAAGGATTTCTCTATTTAGATAAACACGGCTTAATACAAAATGAAAATAAAATTCCGATTATTTATCACACGGATCGTAGGGCAACTGATACAAAAATACAATATCATGCAAATTTGAGTAATTTTAAATATAACACTGATATGTCACAAAAAGATCTTAATAAAAAAATACGCTAGTCACTGTATTGGTGGAAAAATGATTAAAGTTTGTACATAAAGCATGTTAATACTTCATAGTTTTAAGTTTAGTATTAGATTAGAATATAAGTTTATAGGTTAAGTTTTATATATTTTTAAAAGAAGAATTTGTTAATCTTTATTGTTTTTTTACCAATTTTTTTTACAGTAATAATATAATAAAGAAGCTAAAAAGTAGCTATCATAAAATCACACGAAAAACATACTTGAAAATTCTAGGTATAATCATAAAAATTTAAATTTAGTAACTTAGAGAAATTCCTGGCTGAATCATTAAGTTAATAATAATAATATATAAATTTTTCTTAATTTAAATTTTTGACATGTATTTAGTTTTGTTAAGCATTTGAATTATATTATGAATAAATAAACAAAACATTAAAAAAAAAAAAAAAAAAAAAAAAACCATAATGCTGTACATATTATGACGATACACGAAATAAAAATCGTTACTTTATAGTTTTATTACTATAAGGATTTATATAGATTTTTATTATAAAAATCGTTACTTTATAACTTTATTTTAATTATTTATTTTTATATTATCATATAAATATAATCAACAGTTATTTAATAAAAAAAAAACAAATTCAATTATCAAACAAAATTCAATTATCACTAGTTGCAAGTGAAAACTAGTGTTTTTATCTAAAATAAATTAAAAAAATTTTAGAACACTATCAACTTCAGTTCTACATTCAGCGCAAAGAACTTTTTTAACCGCTTCACCAGAATCAACGCAATCAGCAATATTTTCAGCATTCATTAATTCGTAACATTCTGAACAACAGCTCGTATGACCACATTTTTATCCCGAACATCTTTGATGTAGCTTTAATTAAACACCGTAGAAGGGTTAATGAATTCCTTAGAAATTCTTAAAGAAATCTGTAATGTTAGAAAAATTTCTTAAATTCGGAATAACATTAAGAATTCTTAAAATATACTACGAGCTAAGAGGTTTAGAAACGGTTGTAATGATTATATTTTTAATCATTAATTGTTCTATATTTTATCTAATTTTAGTTATTTAGATCTCACCTTTTAATATGTTTATATTCTTTCTTTTTTAAATAAAACAATTTTAGTATTTTATTTCTTACATAAATTTCATTAATTTTTTTATAATTTTATTTCCTAATTTTTACAACCAAGTAATAACAAATTCAATCATGGAAATAATTTTAGAAATAATAATAGTAATTATTTCCGGGGAGTACAAGGAAAAAATAAATTCTACACAGATGAGATGGTTCAAAGATGGACTGCGGTGTAGGTGCGCACAAGTACAGCGTCTTCCAAGAGGAAATTCTAGTAATCTGGAAGCCATGCTAGAGAAGACACCTCTCCCAACTACAATATAGCTCTGGCGACGGATAGCCATTCTGCTATCATGGCCCCCAACTCCGCTTTCATATCCTTAAAACTAGTCAAAAAATGCTCACAATCTTGGAATTTTAAGCAACGTAGCGGACATAACCCACAGGAACATATACGGATACGAGATGGCGGACGAATTAGCAAGGGGAGACTCAAGCATGGACACCACGCTGGCGGAGCATGTAGATATTCCCCTTAACAGGTTAAAAGAGACCTTTACATTCACTTCCTAACCTTAGCCGATGCAAGATAACGACATGTAGGACACCCAGAATTACATGGCCGACCTACGACCAAAGCAAAACTACCAACCACCTTTAACTGTCCCGCATGGATATAGCCAGAACAATACACGGGACATTGGCCAATAGCTGGACATGCCGCCAAAATAAATTTTAGGCAAAATTATTACTATAAATTCTTACTGTAATAAAGTAATAATAGTTATTTCTCATTACAGTAATAATTTTGGCTAAAATTCCTTTTTAGTAATTTTCTGTGCGGATTTTTCGTTTGCGTAAATTTCGTGTTCGAATATATCACCGAACCCTTTTATAGTGTGTTATCGGTTTTTCTTATTATATTAACACTAGTTTCCACTCCACCTCTTTCATTTCTAATTCCTATACAAAACTCCCGTAAATGATTTCTTACCATGTTCTTTAATTCATAATTTGCAATTAATGTCAACAATAGCTGCGTTTTTTTATTCCTACTAAGAGTAGAGTATCTGTATGGTTGTAGTTGTACCTTACTCTACATAATTATCCAGAAAAACATATAGAGTAAAGGGAAATTAATGGAAAATTATTAAATTTTAATATGGTAACTAAAATTTGAAAAGTAATCTACTTCATTTCGTATATTTGAATACTGAAAATTTGATGTTTATTAAAAATATCAACAAAAGGTGTTTTTTATTCCTGCTCAGATTAATCTGATCAATCTGATTAATCTGAAAGTGTTTTTATTCCGCTCAGATTAATCTGATAAATCTGAATGCCTGTTTTTTATTCCAATCTCAGATTAATCAGATTCAGTGGCGGACCGTGATCAAAAATTCTGGGTGGGCTAAAGGAAAAAGTTTTGTTATGAAAAGCAAAGATTTGAGGTTATTAAATATACAACCTTTTGAATTTTTCGTTTTAGTGAGTTAATCACATTGGAATCTAAGCTAATTATTAGTGAGTTAATCACATTGGCATCTAAATGCTTTTCATTTTCTTTACAATAAAAAAAAAATCATTATGCATATGCACACAAGAAAAATAAATCACATATTATACACGAAAAAAATTAAACACATGCAAAAAAATCGGGCGAAATAAACGAAAATCATGGCACACTCCGTACATATTTGAATAATTATATTTGTATGCAATTGTCTTAAGTTTTATCAAGTTAGAAGAAAATTATTCTTACTTTCTGAAATTTATGATCCCCTGGTATTAAATTTGAAATTTTTGTTCGAATGTGTGCTATAATTAAATAATTTTTGTGGAAATTTAAGTTGAGCTATAAAATTATTGCTGTGGGCAGCGATTTTCTAGCCCATGATGATATATTTCTTCTTTTTTTTAAAGAAATATATTTATTACAAAATAAATATTTCATGCAAATTTGTAGTAATAAGAATTATTCGTTCTAGGGGCTGCGATTTTCTTGCCCACGATGATATATTTCTCTTTTTTTTAATGAAAAATATTTATATAACGAAATAAATATTTCATGCAAATTTTCAGTATAGGAATATTTCTTCTATGGAGAGAGATTTTCTATCCCATGATATATTTTTATTCGTATACCTACTTAATATATATTTTTTAATAGAAAAGTAATTTCATATAAGAGAAGGAAATAAATAACTCAACTCAACTCAATAGTGTTCATTATAAAATATGCGCGCCTGGTATTTTGGTTTAAATAATTTAAAAATTGGTATAAAAATTATTATTTTCTTCTTATGGACAGAAATTTGCTTCCTCATATAATGGAAATTTGCTAATAATTTTCTTCCATAGAAATAATTAAATTGTGAAAATCATATAGCAATTACAAATATTTCGCATTTCTATGAGGAACACGTGGTCTTCGTGGGCTAGTTTAAATTAGCCCAGCCTGATCCATACAAAATTCAACACATACGCAAAATTGTTTTATATAAAATTAGTATAATAAAGGTGGGCAAATTTCAATTAGCCCCTGATGTAAAGAGAAAAGAGTAGTTGTAGTTTTATAATGAAAAAGTTACGTAGTGTTAGTATAATATATTTGTATTTTAGCGTTCATATATTCATATTTAGATTTAGATTATATTTTTATATACATACATATTATATTTCGCAGCGGTGGTGTACGAATTTTGATGGAAAAAATTATATACACGTATATTATATGACATAAAAAAAGTAGAAATTTACAAAAAAAAATTGAATTTTTTTTGTTCATTTTTATAATATATTTTAAATGAATATTTTGTAGAATTATCCTGTAAATTCAGGTTGGGCTTAGCCCACCCTGCCCAATATGACGAGCCGCCGCTGATCAGATTGATTTTTTTGATCGGACAATTTTCTCAGATTTTTCAGATTTATTTCTGTTTCTGACTAACTTCATTAATAATTTTAAATTTTAGCTTACTTAAATTTTAAATATATTTTGTTTTTGATGTTTATTGATATTTAAAAAGAAAAATTAATAATAAATGAAATAATTTTTCTTTTTATAAGGAAAAATAGTGTTTTTGTTTGATGAAATGGAATATAATTTAGAAGAATTAATAGAGGTAGAGGATTAAAGTGTTAATGAAAACACTTGAAAACATAGTAAGTTTATTTTTTTGATGAGTTTAGATATAACTTATATTATACATAATAATATAATTGTAATGCAATAATACAATTGGACAATTAAGTAATTCAAAAGTGCCAGCCTATATTTTTTATTGTTTTTCGTTACTATCTGGTAGCACTGAAAAATTTTTAATCTGAAAAATCTGAAACCTGTTTTTTATTCCACAAGTCAGTAGTGGGATTCTCTAACGATTTAGAGTTTAGAGTTTAGAGACACTCTAACTATATATCGATTCTCTAACTTAGAGAAATTTGGTATTCTGTAATTCCAAGTAATAGATTTAGAGAGAAGTACTAGATTTTTTTGTAATTTTATTAATTTACAGTAGTTGTCTGTCATATTAATTTATTATTAAGCAAGCGTTTGAAGATTGACAACAATAACAAAAAATTATAATAATTTTAAAATGTCGAGGGCATTTTTTTTTTTAAGATGCTCACCAACATATTTGATTATATGGAACCTCTTTGTTAAGGTTCCATATAATTGAGTTGTTTTAATATCCCGAAATAAAATATTGATATTTATTAAATCAAATTAAAAAAGTGTATTTTACACCTATTAAAATAAATATATATATACTTATATATATATTTATATATTATATTATATATACTTATGTATTTTGAAAAATAAAAATTAAATATTTAAAATTATCAACTTACATCTTTTCAAATACAATTCTCACAAAAGAATAAATAGTGAGTAAAATCACACTCTAAGTTAGAGTCAAAATTCATTAGTGAATAGCTCTTTAATTCTAAGTTAGAAAGGAACTAGTACTAAACTAGTACAAAAAAAATACTTTCCGATAATGCAATAGATGGCGCGCGTACTAAAATTTTTTCTAAGTTGGAGCTGTCAGATTAACTCTAACTTAGATAATTTTTCGTTACAGAATTCCAAAATGCTCTATAATTATAATTTAGAGTCTAAACTCTAACTCTAAATCGTTAGAGAATCCCACTACTGATTAGTCTGATTTCAGATTAAAAAAAATCTGATCGATCTATAGATTTAAATAAAAAACACACCTAAAGTGGGCGAAATTTTTTCAATCAATTCTAAGACCCAAACAGAACCAAAGATACAACGGCAAACTACGAATACAAATACACTTGTCTCTGGGCGACATCGCTCTAAGTTAACACAATCACAAATCAGAGCATCAACGACCGTCTACAAAATATTGAATTTTTTCTAAAAAAAAAAATTTAATAAAAAAATATTAATTTTTTAACAGTCACTCGAAATTTATAAAATATTTTTTGCGCGACCACAAAATTAGAAATGAATTCCAAGCCGACGACAACCACAATATCGCTCAACGCCGCGATTGTGCGAGCTGTATATGATTTACGTATATTCTAATTTGACAGGCGTTGTAGTTTGTCGTTGTATCTTTGGTTCTGTTCAGGCCTTAAATCATATTTTCCCTTTGTTCAACATCGTCCGTTTTTTTATTCATTTTATGTAGAGTAGTGCAGAGTAGGAATAAAAAAACTCAGCTAATGATTAGATTTATTTCAGAATTAAAATCTGTCAAAAAATTTTCTAATTCTTCATAAAATTTAACAATTTCTTCTTATGATGAGTTTGTGGTTGTTGCATAATTATAAATTATTGACATTGTGTTACCAATTATTTGTTATTTTATTTTTTTTGTATTTATTTATTTAATTAAATTAACTATTTAAATATAACAGTTTATACTTCTTTGCAAATATTTTAACAAATTTCACAATTTTTTTTAAAATTTATTTAATTTTTTTTCTTTTAAATTATTATACAATTCATTGTATAATTTCAAACCTTTATACATTAACATATTATTTTTTGAATAATATTCGAGATAGATGTGGGGTTGTTTAATCATTTCATTGTATTATATATTTTAATTGCATTTTGGAATGACATTTTTGACCTAATTTTTGAGAAAAAATAATTTTTGTCGCAGCTTTGTTAGATTTAATATAATCAACATGCTTTTTGAAATTTAATTTGTTATCAACATCAACAATTTCTATCCTTTTTTCATCAACAATTTCTATCCTTTCAATATCTATTATAATATCTTATCTTCGATCGTATTACTATTTTACCATACATTTCGTTTTCGTTACATTTAATTTTAATTTGTTCATTTTATGCCAATTACTCAATTCATTTAATTCTGTATTTATTTTTTCAAGAGCTTCTTCGATATTATCACAAATAACATATAATAATGCATCATCAGAAAATAATACTATAATTTGGCTATTTTCAATCAAAAATAGCAATACGCCAAAGATAAAACCTTTGGTAAAGATAAAACCTTTGGTTTTACATAGGAGTAAAAGATAATGAAAAAATCAAAAAATTACAATTTTAATTTACTGGTAAAATTATAACTGCACAATATATTTAAAAACATATATTGAGAAAACTTTCGAAAATCATATTTCTTTAAAGTGCAAATTAATAAATTATAATCATTTGCCTCACACTTATAATTAATCAAAATTCTTAATCATGTAAAACTTTGCGCAAAAAACGAACATTTTGCATATTTTTAGGAGGTATATAAATGGAATATTGGATATTATTTCATATCACATTATGTTCAATTAAAAGCAAATTTACAGAAAACTTAAATGAGAAGTTTATATATATTTTGCTGGAATAATAACCTTGGAAGGAAAAAAAGTTAAAATCGAACAGGGACACATTTTTTACCTATATTACCATATCATTTTTTATCTTTTCTATGTATAGTACATTGAAAATACTACTAAAAAATACTATACACGTATAGGAATTCCCATTGTTTTAGAATAGCTCATATTTCTACATGAGGCGATTTTGCGGAAATGTGCTTTTGACAAACCCGGGGTTTGTTTATCGTATTTTTAAGTTTCTATCGTCGTATGGTCCTATAAATCAGAATTTTAATTAAGATATTTTGGTGCTCTGTATAGACAAAGAAAGTAATAGCTACTATTATTAAAATAAAATTTTATCACCAAACACCATAAATTTAGACCAACATTGATGTTTTTTCACATTTCATATTTTAAACATGATTTTATATAAAAAATTAAACCACTGATATTAATGTAGAATTAACTGATATCATTGTTTATATATCTTATAGTTGTCCAATCAAGGCATTTTTTGAGTTGTTGCGCCGAGATTTGAAAATTGGAGAGGCAGCACCATCGATTAGTATTAGGTTGAAAACTCTGCTATCGATTTCGCACATGTCCTTTCAAAAGAGCTTTAGGAAATTTACTCTGTAAATCAATATAAAAAACAATCTCGAATTTAAAAATTCTTTTTTCTTTTATCATCACTTAAATAATATATTATTTTTACATATTTGGAAAGGTTATTAATTTATTTATACAAAAGTAGATGGTAGTATATATTGTTTAATTTCATATTTTATTAGTTATTAATGATAAATTACACACACCTTTCCAAATATCCATATAAAATTTTAAAATTATGAAAGCTTTTCTTTTTTTTCGCATTGAAAAAAAAACGCGTAATATATTTTTTTGTTTTGTTTTCGCATAAGTTTGTTTGTATTGTATAATCTTTATGAATTCTTTTATAATTATACAATACAATCTCACGCGAATACCACCCAAAACTATATAGTTTATAGTTTTGGGTGGAATTCGCATGATTGTATTGTATCATCTTAATAAAAAGTATTGGTGGTATTCGTACATTTGAAAATTTTATATTCATAAATAAATTCTAATTTTCAATTTTTAGGAAAAAGAAATATAGTTTCTTCTATATTGAGAAGCAGTACAGTCATTTGGGTATTCTGGTAATATCGATTAAAAAATGTATGGATTATTTTTTTTCTGACTAAATTAGAAGTCTTTCCACACAAAGAACATTTTTAAAAATATTTTATTCATCTATTAGTTATAATCAATATTTAATATTCTATAATTATAGAAAAAAAAACCCCAAAATCAATTAGTACATAGTACATTGAAATTTGAAATTAAATTGAAAAAAGTTGAATTCAATTTGAAAATTTATTAATTTAATTTAGAAAAGATTAAAATATTTTTAAAAATGTTTTTGTGTTGAAACACTTCTAATTTATGCCGGAAAAAAATAATACATGAATTTTTTTAATCGATATTACCAAAATCACCAAACGCCTGTACTATTCTTATAATAATAGAAGAAACTATATTTTTTTTTGCTAAAAATTGAAATTAAAAATTATTTGTGAATTAAGCGCGACGAATGTGAGCGTTAACTTACGATGTGAGCGTTAACTTACGATTGTACCTTAAAAAATGTTATTGTTAAATATATATCAATTATATTACAAAAATTTTGCGCATAAAATTATTTTGCTATATATTAATAAATTTTTGTGTTTGGAATTATATTTTGTTTGGCTTTAGCTTTTATGCTAGATAAAAAAACAGTTACATGAAGTTAGCGCTCACATTCTTTGCGGTGCTTTATTCATAAATAAATTCTAATTTTCAATTTTTTCCAAAAGAAATAGTTTTTCAAATTCTAATTTTAAATTTTTTCCAAAAGAAATGGGTTTTCAATACCACCAAAACTATTTATTACACAATACAAACTCTTGCGAAAACAAAGCAAAAAAAATATTACGTCTGAGTTATTCCCTCCCCAAATGCGAAAATTGCCGATATTGAACATCTTATAACTTTTAAACCAATTAAACTTTTTGAGTTCTGTAAAAGTTAAAAGATAGGCAAATCTTCAGTCTTTTTGGTGAAATTAACAAATTATACAATTCATTTATTGTTGTATAACAATACCGTTATCTTCATACAACTTTTTTAGTACAACTTTTTTTAGTTTTTTACCCTGTATTTTCCAAACGGCTTATTATGGAAGGATGAAATTTATGTACGAAGAGATATCCAAAAAATATATAGAGTCGCTGAAGAAATTGTATCCGTATCTCCCCTCCCCTTTCCGTTGTGGCCAATCGAAAATCAAAAAAATGCATTTTTAATTTACTTGTAGAAGGTAGAACTATAACTGCACAATATTTTAAAAACAACTATTGAGAAAACGAAAATCATATTTCTTTTAAGTGCATTAATTAATAAATTATATTCATTTGCCTCACTCTTATAATTAATCAAAATTCTTAATCATGTATAATTTTGCAAAAAACAAATGTTTTGCATATTAGGCGCTATATAAATGGAATATTGGATATTATTTCATATCACATTATGTTCAATTAAAACCAAATTAGGGAAAACTTAAATGAATTAAAATTCAAAAAAATTAATACAATCGAACAGGGATACATTTTTTACCTAGATTTATCATTTTATATTTTTCTAAATAATACTATAAGGGAATTGCCTTTGGTTGATAATAGCTTAAAGTTCTACATAATGCGATTTTGAGGAAATGTGTTTTTGAAACCCGGGGTTTGTTTTTCATATTTTTCATTACTTAAGCTTAGTATGGTGGTGGTCGAGCGAAATAAAATTTTCATACAAATTTAACATCGTGAAGTCAGAAATCAAAAATTTCGCTCAAGTAATATGGAGCTCGATGAAAAAATCGTACAATAAATGATTTTTTTTTGTTATCACCAGATGGCTCCCAAAAGTCTCCCGATTATTTTTAAATCTTTGCTGAATGAATAACTTTTCTAAATTAATTAATATTGAATTCTAACTTTTTTAAATTAATTAATATTGATTTCTTTCATTCAAATCTTTTATTTCAATTACATATACAGTTTTCCATTTCGGATGTATTAGAAATCCTAACCAGCACATGCCCATGGTTTCTCCTATACAGGTGAAAATATATTACCATCATTATAATTTATTAGAATTTCGTTACATATCCTTGTTACTTCGGGTAATCCTAAAATCTCGTATTTAATATTTTTCAATGCTAATTTTAATTCTACCAATCTTCTGAACTTAATGTTTTTAATGTTCTTTTGATATTTTTTTTGTTATATTCGATTTATCTGTTTCAATGTATCCATCAATTTTATTTTCTTAAGAAAGTTTTGCGAGTTTTTCTACTGTTTAATTTGTTTATGAACCTTACAAATTGTTATTTTTCATTCATCAATTTTTCTTGTTGGCGAATATGCAATTTCGTTTGATATATTTGCTATAAATTTGTCTAACGTTGTTAGTGTTCCCAATGTTGTGGCTTTCTGTTTTTTTCTGCGTAATTTTTGTGAGCCTTCTTCAGACATTATTCCACGTTTTATGTATTTTTTTTTACATAAATTTCTAATAGTGGATTTTGTGCTAATAATTATCTACATATGTTTGGGAATAATTCTTTCCTTTTTAGGGCTTTTTTTAAAAAAAAAACCTTATGTTAACCCGTTTCTGTCCATCTGTCCGATGTAAACAATAAAAAGCAGTGATTTCACATAGTTACTGTACACACGAGTTTATGATAGATACACCAACAGAAAGCTTGATTTATTAGAACCAGATGTAATTGATCGAATTTTAAAATTCGGCCGGTAGGCTGCGCTATTCGCATTTTGCCAAAACATCTTTCTCCGAATAAAAATGTAATTTTATATAATAAATGTGCACCAAAAATGAAGTTTGACCAATCGTTGGAAAGGTATTTAAGAGTAGAATACGATGCCAGTATTTCAAATTTCTACCGCTAGAGGCGCTGAATACTAAAATATATAAAATATTAATTTTTAAAATGCGATTTCCAACAGTCAATGAACCCCAAAAATTAGGTTTAATGTCGCATATGAAAGGTAGTAAGTAGTAGTATAAAATCACAGTTAGTTGTTAATTTTAATTTCTGACACTAGAGGGTGTAACATATTCTCAAAATATACATTTACAGTAGAGAATTTAAAAAAAGCCCATAATTATAAAACTACTGATCAGTAGTTCGGCTGTGCGGCATTTTTATTACATTCCCTTTATATTATAAGGGAATTTTTTTTTTTTTTTTTTTTAAATATATCCTTTAGGTGAGGATATATATATAACTATTAAACGGCTGGACCGATTTCGTTCAAATTTGGAAATTAAACTCATGTTATCAGGTAACAGGGTTACGATCCAAAGGAGGCACGATGGGCTGCTTGTTCCAAAAAAATCATGTAGGGTCTCAAATGAAAAGTCTTGAAGAGTATATCTCGTTAGGTGCTGGATCATGTGCGACCCATTATTTAAAAAAAAATATTCATTATTCTGTAGGGTCCCGTAGGTCATGGAAGGGTCCAAAACGTGGACCATATTTGTAACCAAAATACAATAAATAATGTATTAAATGAACCGTCTTTAAGACCACATCTGACTATGTGGGGCTCAAATTATAAGGAATCCATTCCTAGTTGCCAAAGAACTTCAAATTTTAAAATGTGGTAAATTGATTTAAAATGAATTGTCGGTCAAATGAACTTTTTTCTAAATATTTGACCGACTCAAAAGTATGAAATAAAAGATAAAATTTTTTTTTTAAATATACTTTCCCTTTACTATCTTTCTATATAAAATTATATAGACTATCACTTGACTCGATTTTTTAGATAAATGGCCGTGGCAAAAGTACATACTAACTAACTTATAGTAAAGACACAAATCATATTTTTGGGCTAAATAGGGCCATTTATATTTGAATTTATGAAACATTTATTTTATTTGAAATGTTAAAAACAATCTCATGTTTTCTTCCCCCCTTACGTAACCATCGCTAGCAATTTAACAAAAAAATATTTTTCAATTCTTAAATTCATTGAAAATTATGCAAATACGCATATAGAAATTTTTTTTATATGTTTTCTTCCCCCTTACACTTCTTTACCCACTGAATAAGAAAATTACAACAACAAAATATATACAAATTTGACATTTCAAATAAAATAAATGTTTCAGAACACCACATATAGATGACCCTATTTAGCCCAAAAATATGATTTATGTGGCACTTTTGCCACGGCCATTTATCAAAAAAATCGTATGTATCTTGTATAATTTTTGCTATATAATTTCTATATATAAAGGCCTCCCCAAACTGGCGCGATTTTTTCTGCGGCAGCGACACGATTTTTTCCCCTCAATTTATTTACATGGCGGCTTATGAGTATGCCCACACCAACGCGATTTCCGCGCGATTATACAACGATTTTTTGTCGCACCTTTTCTATATGAATTTTTGCCGCAAAAAAAACGTGGTAGACAGCGTTTTTTCTGCGATTTTCGCAACAATTGTCAAAAATATTTTTTTTCATTGAAAATTTGTTGACATTTAAAATAAAAATATGAAGTCATGATCAAATTTTATTTATTTATTATGGAAAAAATGGAAAAGTTAATTGAAGTAGTAAAAAGATATCCAATATTATGCAATTGATCGGATAAAGAGTATAGAAATATCATAAAAAAAAGATAAAAGTATTGGATGATATTAGTAAGGAATTAACTATAAATTGTCAACAAATATTTTTTACATTTAATTGACACTTTTTTTACGTTTGGCACTATTTTTTGTTGCGTCGGTGTGGCCTATTTCGCGACTTTCCGTGCGATTTTTTGCCGCGTCGCTGCCGCAGAAAAAAATCGCGCCGGTTTGGGGAGGCCTTAAAGGACCAAAGAAATATAATTGATTTTAAATAACTAGATAAATCATCATTTGAAAAAAATTATTGTTCTTTCTGAAAATGGTGTATGTAGCGGCATCTGTTACTAAAGTACGCAGCGTCGGTGATTTATCTAGTTATTTAAAATCAATGGTAATATCACAAACTAATAAACTGTATGATATATTCTGGAAAAATGTAGAAAATGTAGAATAAAAACAAAAAGTAAAGAGAAAAACGAATTTCTCTACTTTTCATTCTATATTTTCCAGAATTATCTCATTTTCTCTCTTTGTGGAGCCAGAAAATTATGACAAAAATGTTATTCTAATATAATCGTCTGTATACAGTTTATTAGTTTGTGGTAATATTCAACTAAAAAAATAATAAACAAGCAAATAATATTACATATCAAGATACTTCCCTGTGAAGTTTGGGTAACGATCAATTATAGTAAGGGAAAGTAGACCTTACCAGAATTAATTGCAAAGGATATACACGGTGGCGAAAAAATTCTGTTACAAAATTTGAAACAAAACAATTCCTAGAATCAAAGTAGGCTTTGACATTTTTTTTCCACAGTAAAAGTCCCATTATATCGTAGTTAATTTATGCAAAATTTTAAGTTTCTGATAGTTTATTTTAAAAAGTTATTCAACATGGAAGCAATTAGGAATCTCGCCGTAAATAAGTTTTTAAATGATGCTAGTCGCGGAACAATATATAAAGAGCTAAAACATCTCGGAATTAGCAGGAATTGGGTTTATAGAACCATTTAACGTTATAATGATACTTTCTCAACTAGTGATCGAAAAAGATCCGGCAGACCACGTACTGTACAAACAAAACGTAATATCAAAATTGTAAGAGAATCAAGAAAAATGGCACAGGACTTGAATATGCATAGAAGTTCAATGGATAATATTTTAAAATTAGATCTTAAATGCAAACCATACAAAAAACGAAAAGTACATGGCGTTACACAAGCTTGTCAAGAAAAAAGAATGCAAAGAGTTACTCAGATTCTTATTTGGCACGCAGGTGACGAGTTTATCTTTTCAGATGAAAAACTATTCGTTTTAGAGGAAACTTTTAACTCGCAAAATGATCGTTTATGGTGCTGTTCGGTGGAAGAAATCCCTAGCAACAAAAGAAACGTGAAAAGGTTTCAAAACGCAACTTCCGTTATGGTCTGGGGGGCTGTAAGCAAAAGAGGTAAGTTTCCACTCAAATTTATTGAAAAAGGTGTGAAGATCAACGCAAATTATTACCTGGATGAAATTTTTAAAGATGTTGTACTTCCTTGTGCCCAAAATATGTATAAAGAAGATTATTACTGTTTCCAACAAGATGGAGCACCTTCACACACAAAAGTAGTGCGAAGAAAGTTTAACAGATTTTTTACCTAAAAATGAATGGCCCCCCAGTTCTCCTGATCTCAATCCACTGGATTACTTTGTTTGGGGCTATAAGCAAACAAAGCTCAGTGAATATGAATTTAGATCTTTGAAAGAATTTAAAAGCACTATTGGTAAAATTTGGGACGAAATGTCGCTTGAATTCGTACGTGCTGCTTGTAATAGTTTCGAAAAGCGATTAATGCTTGTAAAAAAAAATAAAGGAGGAATTATTGAAAATTTTTGTAAATGAAATATAATAAAATAAACTTTTATTTTAAATAAATAAAATTATTAAATTTAAATTGGGGGCTTTTATTTAAACATCTTCATTTGTAGCAGAACTTTTTCGCCACGGTGTATATGTAGGTTGATGTGTTAGTTCACTGTTTGGTTTCTTCATTTATGTAATATGTATATCTTAAGACGAAGTAATAAAGTTGTTTGTTATGTACTGTGTATGCTCCGTTCCAATGTTATTTGGCCCATGGACTACCCAATGGACCACAATAATACCATATAGGGCCCTAATTTCTATATGAAAATACTTATTCTATCATGTAAAGTTATAAATATTTTGTTTTCCACGTTTTTGCATTGCAGTTCTAAATAATAAAATTCGAAATCATAAAATTTATGTATATATAAAATATTGTTAGCCATCATTTCATATATAACAATACAAATTTTGAAGTTCAAAAATGTCAGCATCTTTAAAAGATATCCTTACTGTTGAATACTCATCGGAATTTTTACAAGATGAAAATAATAATTATTGTCAAGCTATAAGCGAAAATAGAGTGAAGAATTTTTACAAGAATACCAATATTTTTGTAACTGGTAAAATAATATAATTTCAAGGTAAAATACAATTATATAGTAATATATTGCAGGTGGAACTGGATTTTTAGGTAAAGCCTTAATTGAGAAATTATTAAGAAACTGTGGTGATATTGAAAAAGTGTATGTTTTAATGCGATCTAAGCGAGGTCTAACCAGTGAACAACGTTATAAAGAATTTCTAAAACATACTATATTCGACCGTCTTCGAATGGAAAAATCAAATGCCTTTGATAAATTATTGTGCATATCTGGAGATATAACAGAACCCCGTTTAGGTAAAAGAAAATCAATATATTTTACTAAATAATTTTTAAAATTTGTAGGATTGAACGATTCGGATTATGATATTATCATAAATACTTGTAACATCGTATTTCACAGTGCAGCTACAGTAAAATTTAATGAAGGATTAAAAGATGCTGGAAACTTGAATGCTTGTGGGACACAGCGACTAATGGAACTTTGTAGTAATATAATCTGTTTAAAGGTAGTAGTTGTTTTAGGTAGTAGTATAAAATTTGAGAAATTTTAATTAGCTGCCTAGATCTTTTGGCTTGAAAATTATTTTTAAAAGTACCACCAACCACCATATATTTAATTTTTCCAGGAAAGGACTGCAAAAAAGTACATAACATTTATATTTTAGCTTTTCAGGTGTTCGCTTTTTTCAATAACTGTAATTTTTTTTAAGTTAAAGCAATGATTTAAATAACTAAATAAATCACCGACCCTGCTTACTTTCGTCGTCAATAGATAATCACAAAAACTGGTTTTTAAAAATTTGAAAAGTATGAGAGCGCATAATAAATTGGCCATAACTTTTAAACCGCTTGACCGATTTAGCTCACATTTGTATTATCAGATATTTGGCCATTTTGATGACGATGACGGAATGGAGTACTGGGGGTATCAAATGAAAGTTATTGAAGCGTGCACGCCAATGGGGGCTGATCTTGGGTCATATGGAGCCCAAAACGTGGGTAATGTGGGTGCCATCTTATAAAAAACCCTGTGGGGTATCAAATGAAAGGTCTTGAATAGTACATCCCATTGGGTAGTCCATGGGCCATTCTGAGTTATACGGGGCCAAAAAAATGTCATTTTGGCCCATCTTGTAAAAAAAATTATGTGGATAATGAAAGGTCTTGAAGAGTACATCCCGTTCGATAGTCGGTGGGGCACCTTGGTTCAAGAATTTTAAGAAGCCATAGTTAAGTAATGATGCCATAGTTAAGTATTGCAAATTTCATGTCGGGCATTCCATAATGAAATAGTTATTTGCAATTCAATTATACTACTTTAAATATTGTTTAAATTTGCATTTTTTAAATTATATAAAATATTTATATTATTTTCAAATTTAACTCTATAAAGTTAATATATTTTATTACAACACTTTTAAGCTATTAAATATGTGGAATATGCAATATTTCCACTTCACTATCTATTACATGTTTCATTTCATCTTAAAATGCCACTTCAGAATTGATGATATTTACAAAAATCACTTTTTTTGGAAAAAATATTTAGTTCATAAATTTCACTAAAAAAAAAATTTAATTATTTAAAGAATTAAAAAATTAAAATAATTTTATAAAAATATGTCTGACCGGGATTCGAACTAGGTCCTTCAAACTATAGCATTACTTTACGCTTATTTATATAGCGGAAAACACTTTAAATTGCTGCAGAAGGCCTTTCTAGATTTTTTTGTATTTTGATCAATAAATGGAATCTCTGGGTTAAATAACGTAAATATTGCGTTTCACGTTATTGTGCACAGTACCGTTCAAAATAATTTTCATGACAAAAGCTCAAGCCGTTAATAGAAGTTCACTCAAATATTTTTCTAATTAAATATTTATATTAAGGCGGTTGTACATGTTTCTACTGCTTATTGTAACCCTGGGCGGAAATATGTTGGTGAAATAGTGTACCCTACTACTCCTCCGATAGAAAAAGAATCATTTATTAAATGCATTAAAATTTTGCCAGAGGAAGTTCTGAATTCAGTCGCATATCAACTGAAAGTATTTGGTGTAAAAATAAAAAAAACTAAAAACATTAATAATATTTCGATTTTATAGGGTTCACATCCCAACACATACACCTTGACTAAATCAATCGCTGAACAAATTATTCAAGACTATAGTTCAAAATTTCCCATTTGTATTATACGTCCATCAATTGTAACAGCAGCTATTGAAGAACCATATCCCGGATGGGTGGATAATATTCAAGGAATAACAGGAATAATGATGGAAATTGGACGGGGCACAATAACTTCCATTCTTGGAGATAAAAATTTAATATGCGATATAATACCTGTTGATATTGTTGTAAATACCATGATTGCTGCTGCTTGGAATGCAGGAATCCTAAAGTTAGTAAAAAAATTTTAAAAATTCAATTACATAATAGGAATTAAATAAATACATAATTAAACTCTACTCTGTAAATTAAATGACGACAATACTATAATAATTAATTACTGGCTTCAGTAATGTTTAATTTAAACGATATAGTATAGTAACCCTTTGAAGTTTCAAAAGTAAAGAAATGATTCTTTAAAACAACATACACCTCCGGCGGTGTTGAAAATAATCCCTGCATCACCATTTCATCCAGCATCACTCAGGATGAACCAAGATATTTGTACACAAATATCAGGATGAACCAAGATATTTGTACATAAAACCATTCAAATTAATTTTAAAACTATGTTTTATTTACTGCATTCTTCGCCGGCAATAGTTGTATGATTCGTTAATTGATTAGATAAATTAATTCGTACATGGCAGCTGTTGTGAAATTTGGAAAAGTAGCAAAACGTATATGTACATTATTTTTATTAACAGGGTTCGAGTAAAAATTTCGATACGATTCACGAAATAAAAAATTGAAATCACAACAATCGACTTATAACGTATCGAAATTATTTAAAAAAAGTAGTAGATTTTGTTTTGATTTGTTTAATGGAGGATGAAATATTTTCAAAATTATCATATTCTAAAAATTAAACGAAAATAATTCAAAATAAAAAAAAAAAATAATTAAAATATGTTATTTTTTAAATTATTATTTTAGGGCGTGTGTCAAAGTGTTAAAAATAATTTGGTTAAAAAATAATCCCCACGAGGTTAAAAAAAATTTAACTGTGGGGTGTTTTTAAAAATTTTAACTGTGTGAATTGAAACTGTGTGAAAAATATTATATTGTTTTTTTTAATTAGAGACAGCTTAAAAAAATATTTATTTAGAATTAAATAAATATTTAATTCTAAAATAATAATTTAAATAACTTTTAAAATAATTTTTAAAAAAATTACTTTTTTTTAAATTATAATTTCATTCGATAATATGTAGAATACCTATCGAATGAAATTTATCATTTGATACTCGACCAATTGTATGATAGAATCCCAAATATCGGTAGCTTTCGATATCGTTTACTTGTGACTGATTTTCGATATCGTTTACTTATGCTTGATTTATAAATATCGCTAGGTCGATGTAAAAAACGTAATTGCAAAACGCAAAAACACTATGAAAAATTGTATAATTTATAAATATCGCACAAAAATTTTAACAGAAAAATAAAATTTTGACAGAAAAATGAATAAAATAAAAATATTAATAAAATATTAAAAATGGAGGAAACAGCTAATTAGGCTTCTCTATCATTTTTATTATTAATGGCCCTTATTGTGAATGTCGAGGCGAGAGTCGATTCTGTACTAAAATCGTGTCATGTGATTATGAATGGCGATTTTAATAGACAATTGTCGATAAAATTGATATTTGATGGCGATTACTTTTTATTCGCGACAGATAACGAATTGGGTGCTTTATTTTCAATTAAGCTGTTAACTTGGGCTGATATTTGGTAAGCACATTCAAATTAGTGGTCTGGATGAAATGACGAATAGTCATATTTTCATCTAGGATTTACTCTGGTACCTCTGGATGGATTGAGCTGATATTTGGTAAAAACATTCATTATAGTGCTCTATTGTTAACTATGCCCGTGCTCCTCCATTATTTCCCACAATGTCTCAGAAATCATGTTTTCATCATATAACCATCTTCCAAGTAGAGCTAATGGAAGAGCCCTAGCATAATTAACTATAGAACACCAATTTGAATGTGTTTACCAAATATCAGCCCAATCCATCCAGGGGTGCTAGAGAAAATCCCAGATGAAAATATGGCTATTCATCATTTCATCCAGACCCCTAATTTGAATGTGTTTACCAAATATTAGCCCAATCCATCCAGGGGTGCTAGAGAAAATCCCAGATGAAAATATGGCCATTCATCATTTCATCCAGACCACTAATTTGAATGTGTTTACCAAATATCACCCATGGATTGGGAGTGCTAGAGAAAATCCCAGATGAAAATATGGCCATTCATCATTTCATCCAGACCACTAATTTGAATGTGCTTACCAAATATCAGCCCAAGTTAACTGCTTAATTGAAAATAAAGCACATAATTTGTTAACTGTCGCGAATAAAAATGTAATCCCCATCAAATATCAATTTTATCGACAATTGTCTATTAAAATCGCCATACATAATCACATACAAATCGACCCACAATTACTCTTAAAATGTAATATAATTTGAAATGTGATATGTCAATACTTTTTAAACGAGGCGATATAATTAGACAACACAAAATAAAAATCGACACGACCAGACTATCGACTATCGACAGCAAATAAAATCGCCAATCACAATAAATGGGAATAAAAAAGAAAAAAAATGGCTTTGTTTCAAATTTAAAAATTTTTTTAAATTATGTGTAAAAATGTTTTCAGTTATGACTGTGATGGGGAAAAAATGCTACATTATTATACTAAATTATTGTGAAAATACTCGGAAACTCGAACAGTATTGTCAGCGCATCGTAATGAAAAGTAGAATTGAATTTAACTTTTACGATTTGAATTTTTCTATCCGACTGTATAAATACAATGTTCCTAGTCCATACAGTTTAATTTTTGCGATGGGAAATTTTCCGTATTTCAAAGCGTGCTAGCGATATTTATAAATCAGACCTTACTCGATAGTAAATAATTTTTTTACATAATTTAGGTTGAATAAAGTTAAAGTTTTTAATTGCACTTCGGGACAAATCCGGCCAATCACATGGGAAAATCTAGGAAAATGCACTATGAAGTGGGCAAGAATAAATCCATCTAAATATGTGATGTTATATCCAAATTTCAGTTATCGACGCAATGAACTTATACATAATTTCCTCATTATTATCATGCATTATTGTCCAGCTATAATATTTGATTTCATAATGAAACTTCAAGGTACTAAACCAATTATGATGAAAATTGCAAGAAAATTTACGTCTGCCCTAATTACGGGTAAAAAAAAAATTTTTTTTATTTCAATAATTGAATATATGTACCTAATATATATTTTTAGGTAGTTTTTTCTCATTACATGAATGGATTTTTGAAAATCGTAATCAGAAAAACTTACATAAAGACCTTCTTTTGGCTGATGATGGTCATGAGTTCAATTGTAGTATTGAACAACTAGACTATGATGATTATGTACGTAATTATATGATGGGAATACGAAAGTTTGTCCTAAAAGATGGGGAAGAAAGTTTAGAAAGAGCGAGAAGGAAATTGTCTAAGTAAATTTTTTAAAAATATCTTTTAATTAATATTAAAAAAAAGTATCTGTGTTTTATAGAATATTTTGGCTGCGTTCATTTTTACCAATAATAGTATTGGTATTAATTGCTTACAAAATAGTTAATACTGTATTTTGAATGTTTTAAATTGACTTTGATCAAGTTTTCCTTGGAAACATTTTTGCTGTTCTAGTTTTAACTTTTTATTAATTTTATTTCATGTTTTTGACGTTGCTCTTAACTTATAGTTAAAGATTTATTGCATAATTATTAATAGTATGATATTACATTATTAAAAATATTTTTGAAACATTGTAAATAAAAAAGTGCATGCAAAAATTAGTATTAAATAAAATATTTTTATAAAAAAGGAACAATATCTATCTTTTTAAATCACCATAATTAACTAAAATAAACCATTAATGAAAACTGGTTGTCTTCCAAACAAAAGGTTCCATTCGATCTTCGATATCAAGATAATTATTTAATTCTTCTAAACTTTCCATATTTTGATTAAGTAGAGTATTACAACGGCTCAGCTGTTGCGATATTAAACGGATTTTCGAAAATGCATCTGCATGTGCGGCATAAGTTTTCTGCAGCTCTACATAGTTTGTGAACAACTTTCCAACTTTATAATCAATCTATAAAACAAAAATTATGTAAATTTGAAATTATTTTTGTTAAATTTCACAATTTTATTTTTCTTGTAACCTCCTTCATTTGTCCTATAATATTCTCTTGATCAGTAGTTACGTGTGAAGCACAAACATTATAATGAGATTGCATACGACTGCAAATATTTTGTAAATTTCCTGGTGGCAATCGATCCAAAATATCACTATCTCGATTTGACTGCGTTGAAAGTGTATTGCGCATAACAGGTAGAAACATAGGTATACTCTACAACAATATATTTATTTCAATTTGCTAATTGCCTAGTTTACAAATAATCATGCAATAATTTAACATCATTTTATTGAAAATAAAGTAACAAATTAAAATTAAGAAAAGAATTGCTATAATTTCCTTGAGGATTTTCCCAATTTTTTTATGTGGTGGGATTTATGATAAAAAGGAAGAAAATATGTATATAAAATAACAAAATTTTAGATGAAAAAATGTTAGTTAATGTATGATTAAACGTATATTAAGTATTTATATACGTATATTTAGTGATGTTTTGTGCTCGAAATAATATCTCTTTCATGAAACGCTCAATATGATCATTTAATTACTATTTCTACACATTTTTTTTAAGGATGCGGGTTCCGTTATATGTAATACGTAACATGGGGTCTCGACTATCCATAATGTTGTCCATAAATGGCAATGGAAATGGAAACCATTATGGATAATGGAGACAACTCGTACATCAGCCATTCCATAAATGGCAAACTTTATGGACGTCCATTTATTGATAAGTTTATGGACGAATATGTCAAAAATAAAATGGCGGAAAGTGATTTAATTTGTAAATTAGTTTTCATATTTTGGTTAATTTATTAATTAACTTTCGTTCTGTATTACCAATATTCTATATTACCAATACAAAACTATTTTACACGTTGAAAATCAAAATATAATACAAATTTCAATGATATTTCGAATAATATTTCAGTCCATGAAATGCCCAGTTTATTTTGTTTGGAAATCCATAAATGGAAATGGCTATGGAAATGGATGTGGAAATGGAAACGGTCATGGATAGTCGAGACCCCGTGTAAAGAAAACTCCAATTTCAGAAGAAAAGAATATGGAAATTTCCACTCGACCACAAATATTCTTATCACATCCCTTCAAACATTTTTCATTATATCTTTTTGTACGTAGTGCGACTAAGGGCCTGTCTAAATTGATTAAAAAGTTAAAAAAAGGTGAAATAATTTTTATCGAGGTGAAAGATATTTAATCGTGGTAAATATTTTTTACACTGTTTAAATTGGTTAAAATTTTGCCAATTCAAATTAAAAATTAAATTCAAGATGAGTACAATCGTAAAAAAATATTTCCCAATATAATCATTTTATTGGAATACATATTTTAAAAATAATCAATGCAGATTTAGTTATTTCCGCATTCCATTTAATATACAATTTATGAATACTTACTGTTATTACAATTAACTTTTTCGCGGATATTAAAATATTTTTTTGGTTAGAATTGTCAAAATTTATAGCTTCTCAGACCGTCATGAAATTTTGACATAAAAGTTAAATTTTCGGCGCCTGGAAAAGGTGAATTTGAATGTCAAAATTTCGAATTTGCTTGTCAAAATTTGGAATTTTTAACTATTTTTAACCAATTTAGACAGGCCCTTAGTTATATTCTAGTATTACGATGGATTTCAATGATAAAAATTTGCCGCTTGTGCATGAAAACTAGAACGAGATAGTATATTATATTTTTACATGAGAAAAAAATAGATCTCTGCACAAGGGAATTTTTTTTTAACACGGGAATTCAAATTGCAGATTCTGTACAGATCACAGATGGCGCTGTTGAATGGCAGTGGAATTTTATTTAAAAAAAATAATAAATTATTTCAACTATTATATGTAAAATCAGCAATTAAATATTAATTGCAAATTGTATAATTAAATATCAATTGAAAAAAAATTATATTTACAACATTTATATTGAATCTCTTATACCTATATAAATATTTGAATTTTTTCTGATATAATTATTACAGTTATCTGAATAATATATATATTAATAAATATTCAAAATTGAATTTGTTTTAATTTAACAAATGTTAAGTAATTTACTCTATTAAATAATTTACTATATTAATAATAATAATATAATTAATAATAATAATAACAATAATAATATAAAAATTTAATTTTTATTAGCTGTGTTTTTTTATTCCTACTCTGTACTATACGAGTAGAGTATCTGTATGGTTGTTGTTGTAGCTACTCTACATAATTATCCAGTACAACATGTAGAGTAAAAGGGAAATTAATGGGAAATTATTAAATTTTAATATGGCAACTATAAATTTGACAATAAGATACTTCATTTCGTATATTTGAATCTACGAATAAGAAATATATGGAAGGAGCATAAATGTTCCCTCTCTTTTTAACACATTAACATTTTAATTTATTGAAAAATTTGTTTATGAAGCCACGATTTCGATAGTTCTCTTTCTTTTCACCACCGAACTGTCAAATTAATAATATGAAAAATATTATAACAGCTGATTTTAGATTTACAGGGCTGGCTTATTTTTTAAATTTTAAGAGTCTCAACATAAATTAAATATATTAACTAGCTAAACAAAATTACTCTATTTTACTTTCCATTTATATAATTATCGTTGCGCGTCCTAAAATATTCCTTAGGATGATCTTTACATGTATTTTTCAAAAAAAAAAAATTTTATCTCCTTAAAAATTGCTGCCCGAATTAAAAAAAAACCTAGTTCGGCTCTTTTTTGTGATTTATTAATTTTGACAGTTCGGTGGTGAAAAGAAAGAGGGTACTATATCCAGGCTGGCTTCAATTTTTATTACTTATACTCCTTCCATATATTCTAATTCGTTGATTTGAATATTGAAAATTTGATTTTTAAAAAATATCAACAAAGTGGGCAAATTTTTTTCAATCAATTCTAAATCATATTTTCCTCCTGCACTACATCGTTTTTTTATTTCTTTTATATCGAGTAGTACAGAGTAGGAATAAAAAAACTCAGCTATTATTATCAACGAACGTTAAATAATTTAATTTTTATTGTTATTATCAACGAACGTTTATAGTTCGTTGATTATTATTATTAAAATTTATTGATTAATATATTATTGTGATGCATTTGTGTCAATTTCATTCAATCAATTAAAGTTTTAAAAAATATACGTATATATTTTTTACAAAAACCTGTAAATAATTTGATTACCAATCATTAATAATATTTTAAAATACGAAATTACTAAATAAATAAATATAAACTAATTAATAATTGGAAATATTAATTTTAATGGTACAGTCCAAAATTAATTTTTTACATCCTTGTACATGAAACAAAACGGCATAAACAAAGTAAATTAATTTTTTTTTAAAATTATTAACATTTTCATTTTTTACATTTTATATATAAATTTTGTTCAAAATATAATTAACATAAAAAAATGTAAACAATACAATTTTTTAATGGCAATACTGAAATGTCAAATTTCAACAAAACTGTGATACCATACAAGATAGATTATCTAAGGTTTTTAAAAAACATTAAAAATTATGTATTGCAAAATGAAAATTATCCCTTGCAAAAAAATTATCCCTGGTAAAATATCCCTTGCAAATAAAAACATCCCTTGCAAATGAAAAATATCCCTTGCAAATGCGAATTTCTTGTTCTTTTCGTACATATTAAATTGTTCATAAGAAATAAAACCTTTCGGTCTATTTTTCCTGCACAAGCGGCAAATTTTTATCATTAAAACCCAGCATAAGGCTTTTACTACCGTTTTATTGATATCTGCATGTACTTGTTTTGTTTCTTGACCCTTTTTTATTTTTGTTGCCTACTATAAGGTTTTTCTTTTTCTACACCACACCATGGTGGGAATTGTCAAAAATCTGTGGTGTAGGAAAGTGTAAGATATGAAAAAAACATACCTTTATTACACCCTGACAAAATTCTTTATAATTTTAAATTGTTATACTTTTTTTCATAATTTGTTATTAAAACATTATTTAATTGACGAATAGTATATATTTCCACCTTAAAAAGTTAAAAAAAAAATTAGTTACATCTCCACTTTCTACTTTCTACACCTTCAAATTTTTTTTATTCTGAAATTATAATTTTTGTAGGCGCCGATTTAAAAAAGGTGTAGAAAGTGTAGAAGGTGTAGTCAAAGGAACGCAAAAATTTTCTACACCATGGAGGGTGTAAGAAAGTGTAAGAAAGTGTGTCTGAAAAGAAATTGGTATAAGTTTCTATATTTAAATTATTAGTACTTATTTTTTTAGAAAAAATCAAACTTGCGCTCATAGTTATATTTATTCCAAATTAAAGTATTTAAAGTTGCTCTTTATTTTCGAATTTTGTGAGGTAATTTTATATTTATTCAATATTTTAAACTTTAATTTTTTTAAGTTATAGATTAATAATTATTAAAAAAAAATGAAAATTGAATAAATATTAAAATACATAATATTATATTTTTGGTGCTTTTCAAAAATTATAACTTAGGGTAATATCAGTGGCCGCTGGTGCAAATTTCGAATGGCGCATTTTCTCCGATATTTAAAATCTTAGTTGGTTGAAAATGTTTAAGGAAAGCCATATATAATATTATACACGACTTTGGTTTAAGTTTGGTAGCCTCCGTCTTATCATTTTTTTGTAAAAAAACATTTTCTGTGTTTAATTAAAAAAGCATTCTATAGTAATACAAAAATATTCTTTAGTATTCTTTTTAGACAAATCGTTATAAAATACCATGAACGATAGTATGCAGCGCTGACCAACTTCTCAGCATGTATGTGCCATTTTTTTTTTAAGTTGGTATAACATTTTTTTTTTAAGCTTATACTTCTCAGGCCACTAGGCATTATATGGATCTCTTTAATTACTTTTCCAATTTGTTATATTTCAGTACCATGCACATTCAGTTTTTAAATTATAATTTCAGAATAAAAAAACCTTTTGTGGCAAAATGCAATCTCACAAATGCTGTTTATATATACCTACTGTGCTTACAAAAGTTATTTAAGAGTAGAATATTTACAATTTCTGCCGCTAGAAGCGCTGAATACCAAGATATGATAAATGTTAATTTTTAAAATGTGATTTCGAATAGTAAATATGCCCCAAAAATGGGGGGTTGACAACGTATATGAAAGGTAGTAAATAGTATACAACAGAATCACAATTAATAAAAATTAAGTTTATGCCTATTACACTAAAAATTTAGTTTATATATATAATTACAATGTTTTTAGGTCTTTTTAAAAAAATAAAAATTCCTTAAAAAGTCCGTCCGTCTGTCCGTCTGTCTGTCCGTCCGTCTGTCCGATGTAAACAATAAAAAGCAGTTATTTCACATTGTTACTGTACACACAAGTTCTAGACCCACCAATAGAAAGCTTGATTTATTGAGAACCAGATGTAATTGATATAATTTTAAAATGCGGCCGGTAGAATTGGTAAAATTCACATTTTTACAAAACATCTTTTTCCGAATAAAAATGTAATTTTATATAGTAAATGTGCACCAAAAATGAAGTTTGACTATTCGTTGGAAAAGTAATTAAAAGTAGAACACGATGCCAGTAACCGTATTTCAAATTTCTACAGATAAAGGCGCTGAATACTAAAATATATAAAATATTAATTTTTAAATGCGATATCCGTTAATCATCAAACCCCAAAATTAGGTTTAATATCGCATATGAAAGGTAGTAAGTAGTAGTATAAAATCACAGTTATTATAATTTTTGTTTCTGCCACTAGAGGGTGCAACATAATACTCAAAATATGCATTTACAGTATATAATTTAAAAAAAGCCTATGATTATAAAACTACTGATCAGTAGTTCGGCTGCGCGGCATTTTTGACATATGTAATTTAACTTGGTGAATCTTTACACTTTACCAAAAATGAAAGGACACCACGTACAGAAAGCTAATCTTTAGACATATGTATGCCTGAATTAAATTCTTTGCCGCTAGAGGGCAGTAAGATACAAGTAAAAAAAATCAGGTACCATGTTGAATGTGAATGTTCACCGACTTTGATGATAAATGTAGAAAGAGGAAGAAATAAAATTTCCATAATACTAATAATTAAAAAGAAAAAGCCCATGATTATGAAACTACTGCACAGTAGTTCACTTATGCGACATTTTTTAGAAGGTTTATATTGGACGGACGGAATGCTAACATAGGTAAGTGATTTTTTTAAAAACCCTAATGGCAGTATACTTCGGTTGAAAGTGTAAAAGATGAAAAAAAATTGAGTTCAAGATAATTAGTGATATTGAATGTCCAAGTTAACGTGGGTTACGCCGGTATATACATATGTATATACAAATTAAATTATAACTTTTGCAAATTTACAGTAAAAATATAATAAAACTTAAATGTGAATATAAAATTTGTAACAAAATCATAATCAAGTAATTTATCATGCTAAAGAAAATCTATGTAATGTATGTATATAACTTAATTTAAACTTTGTTACATATGGAATATGAAAATAAAATAAAGCGAGGCCATGCATATAAATATAATATTTCAAATCGAAAAAATATGGACCATTTGAGTTAAAAAGAAAAACGCGTTTGAATTTACATTAAGCTTAGATTATATTTATTTATAAATTTTGATCTTGTATGTATTCAATTATTTTTTAGATTGTGGGCGTCAAATCAATTTTGTTGTCTCTACAATTTCAAATATAAATTAACCTTACAAATTTTGAGTTGGTGGCTTCTTAAGCTTTTTTTCATTAACAAAAAAAAACTAGTCACTACCAAATTTAGAAGTATTTAGTTTTTAAGTTACCTTACAACCGGTATAACAAATATTTGGATTGTCACTTACTAGTCTATCATTGGACTTGTAAGTGTTAACACAAACGGGTATATATTTTTCTTTATAAGCGTAAATTATTGTAGTTTCATTGAAATAAATATTATAAAAAAAAATGTTGAACGGAAAATTTTATACTGGTTTACCTCCAAAAATGATTGAAAGATCTGGTGGAAGAGATCATCAAAAAACTAATTTTTTTTGGCCTGATGAAACAAATTCAAAATCAGTTTCTGATAAAAAAGTTAGGAACACTCACAGGAATAATAATAAAGACCCAGTGCAATATCAGCCACAAGAACTTTTTAAAAAAGAATTAACATCGAAAATTCAATTTTATGATCTCATCGATGATGATTTTAAAACAAATACTATAAATAAAAATGAAAATGTAAAATATATGAAAAATAGTGATAAATTTTATGTGAAAAAAATACAACCAGATATATCTGAAATACGTGATTTTGGTGCAAAATATAACAAAAGTGAAAGCAACATAAAAAAGGAAGTAGATTACAGTAAAGCAGATTTGCCAAAATTGATAAATAAGAGGATTACATTTAATGAACAAGATAAAAAAATGCCTACAAAAAACAATGAAATGGGTAAAACATTTTCTGAGTCTAAGCAGCGTGGTTTAGTTAATAAAAATAAATCTCTCAGCAAATCCTTTGATAATTTACCAGTGAAATTGATAAAAAATAATAATGACGATCAAGATGATTTAAATGAACATGGTGTAAATAACATACAAGTACCATTTGGAAAAAAATATTACTATGAAAGAGAATATAATTTTAATGAAATACCTAATCGACAAAACAATATGGCTCCAAAGGATTCTAAAGAGGACAAAACTATAACTATACAAGATATTAGACGACCAACATATTCTAAAAAACATAATAATGAAACAAATTATGAAAATGAGAATAGACAGCGCAATATATCCAAATATGATTATGATTATAATGATGATGTAAATGACTATTATAACCATTCAAGTGAAAAATACAATATTGATAATGACTCAAATACTCGTCATATTGAAATCAGACTAAGTCCATCAAGAGAATTATCTGACAAAAAAGTAATTAGTATTAAAGAATGTGGTGAAAGAAATCAGAATAATTTATCACATAAAAATAATGAAATTATATCATCAGCAACTCAAATTAATGAACCACGGTTTTTAAATAGAAACAAACATTTGAGAAGCAACATAATATTTAGTGACCAAATTAATAATCAACATTCAGTGGCACCTGAACGAAAAACTATAAGAAGTTCGGCTGTAAGTCGTATAAGCGTTGGTTTGCCTGAATTTTAATTATATTTTAAATTACTAACTATAATATATACCTGAACCACAGTTCTTAAATAGAAATAGACATTTGCACATTAAACAAACATAAAATCAAAAATGTCATTATGTTGTGTGGGTGAAGACCGAATTTCATACAATTTTAAGCAAATTTCTTTTGCTTTCAATTTATATATGAATTGATTCAAATCTGTACTCTTAAGTAAAATATGTAATTGCACTTATAAATATATGTTTTATTAAAAATTATAGATATAAATGTTAATAAGAAAAATTAAACTGATTAACAGAAAGAAAAAAAATTATTAGTGCTAACTACATAACAAAATGTTACATTAATTAAAGAAATAAAATCGAAACAATAGTTTTTTTTTTCTTAAAATTTTAATACATACCTGAATTTTAACATAATCAGCATCCATTTCCAAATTTGGTTCTTTAGCAGCAGTTTTTACTACTACAATATTATGGCCACTGCTTGAAGGTCTTTGTTTAGCTTTAATTGTAGTATTTGGTTTACTATTACGTGCTGAAGCCGTCATAGTGTTTGAACGCAAATTTCGAGAATTCATTTGATTCTTATCTCTTAATTTAGGTGAATCTTGTTAAAATAAATAAGAATTTATAATCTGACTTGTTTTTGTTACTATATTTTTCGATGTTACCACCAATAGGTCGATCTGTATATGATATGTAGGGCAAATCTGAATCTGAACAGACGCTCATAGGTGGTGACGTTGGACGATCATCATTTCCAAATCTCATATCATTTTGAACTATTGACTCTTGTGTAAGATGATTTTCTAAATTATTAGTTTCATTATTGCCATAGTTTCTTTGTTCTAGTGCTTCACGACCCGTTCCAATTTGACCTTGATGATGTGATTGCTCAGCTCCCATACCTGGAATAATATATATACATACATTATATATTTATATATATATATATATATACATACATACATTATATATTTATAAACTTTTATTAATTTGCTGTGCATGAAACTATTTATAATTGGATGTGTATACAGGGGTAAACTTTTATTTTCAAAATTCAGAATTGATTAAAACTTTAACCCTTTGAGTTGGTACACAATTGCGTACATCACTTTGTATGGCGCGTAGAATTTAAATTTTTTTATGTTGGACTCATTCAAATTAGTAATTTTGTTCTTTGGAGTTCTTATACACATATACTCCAAAGAACAAATTACTAATGCGTCATACAGAGTTAAAACTAACTACTTTACCTATTTATAATCAGAAATCATATTTATAAAATATTTAATTCAGGCAGGGTGAAATAAACATAAATTTGCACATTAAACAAACATAAAATCGAAAATGTCATAATGTTGTGTGGGTGAGGCCGAATTTCATACATTTTCAAGCAAATTTTATTTTCAATTTATACTTGGAATCGCTGTCAGATTGCCTGAAATTGTTATCAACATTTTCTTTGATGCGATATTTTGGACAACCAATCAACTTTTCCGAATTATGTTATTCATTTTATTCTTTAAGTAAACAATTTAATTAATTTATTTGTTGTGAAATTATTTAATTCAAAAAATATCAAATTAGCAGTTTGTTTTTGGGTTGTGAATTGAAGTATAGTTTTGCCGCTACAAGTCATTGTGCGTCAGATCACAACAAAGAACTATATATAGTCGACCTGAAATATAATATCAATGAATTTGCAAGCGAATTTTTTCACGTAAACTGGTAAACTAGAATAAATGTATACCAAAAAAATTAGGTTTAGGTGCAAGTAATAATATAAATGTGACTTTAATTTGGAAAAAACTATTTTTTGACCAATCCTGGACATTTATTTTACATAGAAATTATATGAATGAAATATACAAAAATTTAATTTGGTTTAGAAGGCTTCTCAGCTACAACACTATGTATTTTATAAATATGAAATCTAAACTTACGACCTTCTTAAGTTTAAGTTTCGTTTATAAATTCGGCCCAGACTCTTAGAGTTGTATATACTTAATTAAAATATTATATAAGTACTTTAAGATTTATCACTACATTATATTGATTGGAACAAACTAATGGCTTTTAGTTATTAATCAATTGTTGATTAATTTATTAAAATCTTATGTTAATGTAAATGTTTGCTTATACATTTTTTTACAGAGGCAATATTTCAAATACCTAAAGTATGTATTTTTAATAATACAATATAATTTAATTACATTATATTTTTTTAATATATAGTATAAAAGTTAAAAAGTAGAGGAAACATTCAAACTTTATTTTATTTTAATTCCATTTTATGAAATTAAAACAACCATAAATTAAACTTGTATAAAAATATTTATGTGTAAATTATTTAACATAATAAAATGAAGATTAAAATTGTATTGGGATAACTTACACAAATAATTTTAGTCACATTAACTTATTTGATAGTAAAGTATAGATGGTATAGAAATTCATGAGAATTTGAGAATTAATGAATAAAAGAAACATTTTCAATTTTGATTTGATTTCTTTTAAGGTAAATTAGTGTCGCTTTTTAAGTATTATATATAATTTATATAATTTACTGTTTTAATCAACTATTTTATAAATTCTGTGGAAAATTGCCAAAACATGATATCTACAAAATTTAAATCTTCAGCAGAGCACATTAAAAAAGTTCGAGAAAGACTTTCAATAATCAAATATTTGTAAAATAACAACTATTGGAACTAGAATAGGTTTTTTTATGTTTTTGGTAATATTTTTGGCACATAATTAATTTTGTTTATTAATTATTGATTATTAAAAATTTTGGCAATTTTCCACAGAATTGGTATGTATAAAATATGTTCTATTTAAAATTAATTTGCGAAAATTAATTAATTATAATTTAATATACGAATATAAGCAGTTTACTATATACATATCTTCCTATTATGGTGTTGTTTATTAAAAATTATTCATTCGGCATAATAAAACTATAAATAATTATAGTTTTAAGTATATTTTATAGATACATGAAACAAGTCCATTAAATAAAATTAATATAGAGGCAAATTTCTCTATTTTATTTAATGTAATTAAATTTGAAACTATTATGCATATAATATTAAAGATACTGACAATCTCAATGGAACATGTTATCACAAGTTTGAGTGTAAAAGCATTAGTAAGTATGTTGTTTTTGTATATTTATATTTTTCATTCTATTTAAAAAAAAAACAAATATGTAATTTATTAGAAAATCACTATAAATTTACGAGTACCTACATCAGTTATGTTTGGATGTGGTGAGGCGGGTTTTACAAATCTATACTCGTATCAAAGCCGTATATAATATTTATATACGGCTTTGCTATTATAAAAAAATTATATACGGCTTTGCTCGTATATTAGAAAGTTTGAAATTCTCCAATATCAAATGAATTCATCTCATCATATACTTTCCAGTTTTGCAATAAGTTTACATAAAAAAGTTTAACAAATATTAATAGACTGAGTAAGATTTGCCGTATAATCTGTGAACACCAAAAAATGAATGATAACAATTTTTAACTATTGATTAAATGCTTTATTTTGATTAGTTGAGTTGAGTTGAAACGTCCAATTGATTGTATTGAACATTGTGATTGTATTGAAGATCAATTCCTAGTTATTAGTTAAAAATTGTAGTTAAAAATTGTAATCATTCATTTTTTGGTGTTCACAGGTTATAATATGGAATTTAAAAATTGCTCTATTTCCTCTTTATTCAAAAATATTCTTAGTGCCACCATATGCTTTATAGTTTTCAATTGTCGAGATGTAAATAGATGGTGGTGGCACAGCTTTATATGTTAAAATACTATCGACTTCAATACAAAAGAAATAAATGCAAATCATAATGCTATTGGTATTGAGCTAGCAAATACAATACCAAAAATTCATATTGCCACAGCGTACAGAGCAACCAAGCGAAATATTTCCACTTATGCAGAACACATAAGGAAATATGGGTGACCGGTCGATTCCACTAGAACAATTCCACTAGACACAATTCCACTAGAAACAATTCCACTAGAACAATTTCACTTGGCAAAATTTAACTAAGGAACAATTCAACTTGCGCAATTCCACTTGTAGATAATAAAATTTTTTAAAAATTATTTAAATTTAAAATTGATTTTTTTAAGTAAATTTATAAATTACTGTCAAATATTTTATATTTAAATTAAACCAAAAAAATTAATTAATATGGATTATCAAATAATAAAAACTGAGAAAGGAAAAGAAGCAATATTAAAAGACGGATATATATTTGAACAAAACAGTGAAGCTACTAATGGAAAAAAATATTGGAGATGCAGTGATTTTAGGCCCGTTCCACTAGAACAATTCCACTAGACACAATTCCACTAGAAACATATTTTTGAAATATATTTTATATATTTATTAACGCATTTAGAGTTAAAAATCGCGGCGATTTTTAACTCTAAATGCGTTGGGCTAATAAAAAGTGGAATTGCGCTAGTGGAATTATACCAAGTGGAATTGTTCCCTAGTGAAATTATACCAAGTGGAATTGCGCTAGTGAAATTGTGTCTAGTGGAATTATGCCAAGTGGAATTGTTTCTAGTGGAATTGTGTCTAGTGGAATTGTTCTAGTGGAACGGGCCTAAAATCGAAATATGCCATAAATATAGTAATTTAATTTTTGTGCCAGATACAAATATACATAGATCTCTAAAATAATAGATCCAAAAATCTAATAGATTATTTAAACAACTTATCAGTAACAAATGAAAATATTATTATTATTATTATTAATTCTTTATTTTCAATAAAAACGATGTTACATAATTTTTAGAAAATAGTTAGGAACATTCTGTGTATACAGAATGTAATGCGAATGTAACTAGAATCAAATTGACTTAAATTGATGGGGAAATCAAATATAGCTTTTAAATTATAGTTATTTACAAAAATAAAGCAATAAAAAAGAAAATGAATGAATAAAGTAATCAATGTATATAACAATTTTTATAAAAACCACTTAGTATATAAATGAGAAATTCAAATTCAAATACAATTTTACTCTTTACTATTATTTTTTGAAGTTAACAAGAACATCCAAATATCTTAAATCACAGGTCTCAGTAACTTTTCAATTTCCGAATGATTAAATTCGAAGAGCCACAATTTAATGAATTTAATAAATTTAGATTTTACTCATTCACACCGGTACAAAAATGGTAGCTTATTAAATAGACAAGGTGCAATGACATTATAGAACTGACAATAGTTCATTTTAAGAAATTTGGGGATTATTACAAGATTTCTGGTATTTACTCTTAGGTTATGTGTTACACTAATTCTAGGGTCATCATAACCAGAACGTAAAAAACAATTTCAAACACTTAAAATAATATAGATGCCTTAATGGCAGAGCTCCCAGTATTTTAAAAAGGTCAAAACCATGTGTTAAGCGACTACACTTCAATATTACCCTAATGGCATGTTTTTGTTTAATCAACAATGATTCAATCTTATTGAAGTAGGTACCACCCCAGCAGCTAATACAATATTGCATTTTAGAATTGAAAAGACAATAATATATAAGCATTAATATACTTAGAGGACAGTACAAGCTTAGATGGTATAACTGTCTAACAACTTTATTAAAATATTGTTGTAGGTACGTAGTATGATCTTTCCAATTTAATTTGGCATCTAAATATAATCCCAAATATTTAAAACTATCAACAATCTCAATAGCAAAGCAACCAGGTACACAATTAACAGATTCAACATATGTAGGTTCGTTCTTGCGCACAACATTTCTGAAGCGGTAACTTTGGACAGCAGGGTGAATGATACACAAGTGGTACATTAGCATACATTTGTCCTACAACATTAAAAATCATGAATTTAGTTTTATCGCTTATAACCAATTTATGAAGCTGAAACCAACGTCTAAGTATATTCAAATCATGATTGGCGTTAACAATAGTGTCAAAACAATTATCATTTGAATAAGAAAGAGCTGTGTCATCAGCAAATGCTGTTAATTTACCAATAAAACATTGCATAAACAGCGAATTGACATAAATTAGGAATAAAATAGGGCCTAAAACTGAACCTTGTGGACCAATGTTCTGAAACAAAAAAGAACTGAACTTATTTTTAATTTTAACTTTATGCTTACGATTACTTAGATATGACGCAAACCAATCATAAATAAAACCCCTAAACTCAGCATTACGCATTTTATTCAACAATAAGCTATGATCAACCATGTCAAAGGCTTTCGTAATATCGATAAATACCACTGATGGAAGTTTGGAATCATTTATCGAATTATATATTTCAATACATAGTTTTAAAAGTGCATCTTCAGTCGATCTACCACTCCTAAATCCAAATTGCAAGTTACTGAAAAAACCATTTTTATTTAAAAATGATAAAATTCTAGTTTTCATGCCTTTTTCAAAAATTTTTGAGAAAACTGATAATAGTGATATCGGTCTATAGTTATTTAAAGACGTACTATCACCTTTGTTATCCAGTGGAATTACTATAGCAGTTTTAAGTTAGTCAGAAAAGATACCTGTCCTGTGCTAAAATTGAATATAAAAGATAACACATCAGTAATATATAATGAAATATTCTTAACTGTGTTACTTGTTATATCATCACAAGACGTAGAATTAGAAGATTTAAGTGACATTATTAATTTATAAATTTCTAAACTGCTAAAATTATCAAAGAAAAAACTACTTGGATTAATAGGTTCATGTTTAATGAAATTCTTACAGGGACAAGAACCAAAAGCATTATTAACAGCATTAACATTATTAATATCGTCATTATTACCGTTATTATTACAATTAATATCACCAATATTAGGTGAATTATTTAATAGTGTACTACTTATTGAGGAAAAATAGTTGTTAAACAAATTAGCTACATCAGAAGGATTAGAAACAGTAGCATCGTTTATATGTAGCACAATATCACTATTTGGAACATTTTTATTAAGAATTTCGTTAACTACTTCCCATTACTTTAACTAGGGGGGTAAAACGGGGTAGTCTGCTATTATAGCTATGGGTTCCAGATACATTAGCCTAGCCTCTACTACTCAACGCCGAAATCTCACCTTCACGTGGTCCTCCTGTTAAGCCGAGCAACCCAAACGAAAGAACTGGTAACCAACCAATTTGGTTTAGTTTGGGTCGGTGACAAAAGAGTGAGGCGGTCTCAAATCCAGAAGCGTCTGTTCAAGATTGGGCGGCTCCCTGGTCTGCGTCTGATCCCAGAGGGATGGCAGTAATAATAACTGGTAGTAGGTTTAAAAAACATTCATCGACAACAAACATGAAAGGTTCGAAAATGAAAACAAAATCGGCAGGGATATCTGGCAATGTGTCGTCAGAATCCACGGCTGACGGCGAGGGCTTGGCTGGCTTCACTGAGAAGTTAGCTAAGTCGCCAGTGGATCAAAATCACTCTGCACTCATGGTGAGGTCACAGGCCATGATGCTGAATACAGCTACTGTCCAAAAACAACCGGATCAACTGGAATTTAATCCTTTTAAAGCAAAGGGATTAGGAAGATATCCGCCAATAAGTAAATCGTTAGTGGACTTAACAATATCTGCACTAAAAAGCCAAGATCTAAACATCCACCAACGTTCAGTTATAAGTCTTCTAATACTCCAAAAAGGAAAAAAAATTATTCAGAAGGCAACTTACCTGAAAAGCAATTAGCTGAAATCTCAAATTTTGCTGAAACAGAAAAAATTAAAAAACTGAAATTTTAATTTTTAGATCTTAAAATCATCCTAGCTATTCAAGAAAAAGTGAAATTTTAGATCTTAAAATCATCCTAGCTATTCAAGAAAAAGAACATCGTGCAGCATCACAAGTAGGAAATGAAAAAATACACAGGTCAGTAGACAACTTAAATAATGTAGCGAAAGAAACTAAATGGATACTACAACAAAACAAGAGAAGAAAAACGACAATTACTGAAACACCAGATTCCGAACGGAAGGGAAACGCGGAAAAAAGAATGAATCCCAATCCACTTCAGAAGAGAAAAAACAGCAATTCAAGTCCGTTCTTCTTTCCGGATTACACATGCTCCAATAATAGGTATCAATTGCTAACTCCTACGGGTATGGAAAATAACGTAGATACTGTGGATACTAAAAACTTACATGCATCCGCTAATACCATTAGATCAGCGAGCCCGAGAATACGACCTGAAAATAAAGAGAAAAAAATATACAAACCACCACCAGTCATTTTTAGCAACATACATAGATAACTATAATGCGATGAATCAAGCTCTGAAAACAAAAAAAATTAGAATTAACTGCCAACCTATTAGGTAATAGTCAGATAAAAGTCAACGTAAAAACAGATTCTGAATACAGGGAATTGACAAAGTATGATAACGAATCTAACTACGAATGGCACTCGTATGAGAACAAGATAACGAGACCAATCAGAGTAATGGCAAGGCATCTGCATCCATCATGTGATCCTGAGTATATAAAGAGTGAACTACTAGAAAGAAAATTTAAAATAATAAGAGTTAAAAATAAAATGTTCAAAAGAACAGTCAATGATGTGGAGCACATAACTAAATTATTTTTATTTATGTTAACGTTCCAAAACGGAGAGGACATTAAAAGAATATATGAGATCAGCCATCTAAATCACATGAAGGTCAAAATCGAAGCAATTAGAACAACAAACCTGCTTCCTCAATGCAAAAGATGCCAGAGATATGGACACACGATGAAATACTGCAAGAGGCAACCGACTTGTGTGAAATGTGCTGGAAATCATCTAACGGTAGAATGCATAAAAAAGAGAAATTCCAGCTAAATGTTCCAATTGCTCGGAGAACCACCCAGCTAATTATAGAGGATGCGCCGTTGCCAAAGAGCGGCAAAAAAGAAGATTAATCCAAATAAGCAGCAAAGGAAATGTAGCCAACATTCCAACGCAACAGCTGATCAAGGGCGTTAGCTTTGCACAAGCTGCAAAAAGTAATACTTCGTTCATCGATCGAAATCAAAATCTCGAAGCTAATCAATCGACTATGCTGCAAAAGTATCCTGGAAGCAGTTGGTGCACTAGCAAGGCGTATGGATAAAATGGAATCATATATTCCTAGATCATCAATGCAACATATGTTAATGATACAGAAAGACATCATAATAGCAACTTGGAACGCAAACGGAATAAAGAACAAAATAAAAGAACTAGAAGTTTTCATCAACATGCTAAAAATAGATATATGCCTCCTATTAGAAACTCATTTAACAAGCCAAATGTTTCTATACATTAAAGGTTACAAAAGCTATATCACTACCCATCCTGGAGAACAACCTAAAGGGGGAAGTGCCATCCTCATAAAAGAAAGCATAAAACCAAAGCCGTATATAATATAAAGATATTCAAAATGTAAAAAAGACTTAAAAAACTGAAAACATTAGGACGCCAATATGAGTAGTTCACCACAGCAAAATATTTTTGTTAAGAAAGTTGAAATAACGAGTTTGTGGATAAGACGTAGAAATTGTATAGAGACGACAGGTACACACACATTTTTCGTGGTGAAATTTAATAATATGAGCTCTTTTATTTTCTGTATACTATAATAATAGAAAAAGGAATAAGGACGAAAAAAATATAGAAAAATATGTATGAGATAGAAAGGGTAAGGAAATATATGTATATATTTCTGGTTATTTTGATCTATTTTAACAAAAATTTAGAAACTCATATTTGGAATCTTATATTTATTTTCAATTTTGTTCTGGAAAAAAAAATATTCTTTATTGAAGCAAAAATTCTACCTGTTTTGGGTTTTTTAAACCAAAGGATTTTAAAGGATACAAATTTCATTTATTTTTTCAAATTTCAATTTTGTATTTTTCATTATTTTTGGTTAAAGATCAACGAACTTGCGATCGTAGTAAAATTATGAATGATTTTTGATAATTTTATTTACATAAATAAATACTTTTTATGCTATACATATATTTTAGAAGAGTCAATGATGTGGAGCACATAACTAAATTATTTTTATTTATGTTAACGTTCCAAAACGGAGAGGACATTAAAAGAATATATGAGATCAGCCATCTAAATCACATGAAGGTCAAAATCGAAGCAATTAGAACAACAAACCTGCTTCCTCAATGCAAAAGATGCCAGAGATATGGACACACGATGAAATACTGCAAGAGGCAACCGACTTGTGTGAAATGTGCTGGAAATCATCTAACGGTAGAATGCATAAAAAAGAGAAATTCCAGCTAAATGTTCCAATTGCTCGGAGAACCACCCAGCTAATTATAGAGGATGCGCCGTTGCCAAAGAGCGGAAAAAAAGAAGATTAATCCAAATAAGTAGCAAAGGAAATGTAGCCAACATTCCAACGCAACAGCTGATCAAGGGCGTTAGCTTTGCACAAGCTGCAAAAAGTAATACTTCGTTCATCGATCGAAATCAAAATCTCGAAGCTAATCAATCGACTATGCTGCAAAAGTATCCTGGAAGCAGTTGGTGCACTAGCAAGGCGTATGGATAAAATGGAATCATATATTCCTAGATCATCAATGCAACATATGTTAATGATACAGAAAGACATCATAATAGCAACTTGGAACGCAAACGGAATAAAGAACAAAATAAAAGAACTAGAAGTTTTCATCAACATGCTAAAAATAGATATATGCCTCCTATTAGAAACTCATTTAACAAGCCAAATGTTTCTATACATTAAAGGTTACAAAAGCTATATCACTACCCATCCTGGAGAACAACCTAAAGGGGGAAGTGCCATCCTCATAAAAGAAAGCATAAAACCAAAGCCGTATATCATAATATTATATACGGCTTTGATAAAACACTACATGGAAAACAGCATACAAACAGACGCAACTAAGCTTACAACGATAGTAGTAGAATCGGGGTCCCGAAATCTAACCATCGGAGTATATTGCCACCGAAGTTCAACTTGAAAACAAAAGACTATCTCGATATCTTAGGCAAATTAGGCGAAAGATACATTGTGGGTGGGGACTTCAACGCAAAACATGTGGATTGGGGAGCAAGAATATCAACAACAAAAGGAAAACAGCTAAACGCAGCTATATTCAGAAATGGCGGTATTTTCCATTCTACTGGAAGTCCAACATATTGGCCAACATATTGCAATAAAATACCAGATCTTCTTGACTTCTTTATTTCAAATAAAGTATCACCTAATTATGTTGTGCTCGAAGACAACTATGATCTAAATTCGGCAGTAATATTGAATCTTAGTGAAAATTTCATTAAGAAATCAGGACGTCCAGAGCTAAGCAATAGAACTACGTATTGGGAAAGTTTCAAGATTGAAGTGACAAACTCAATCAATTTAAAAGTCAAACTTAGAAGCAAAGAAGATATAGAAGAGAAAGTTATAAAATTTACAACAGTGACACAACAAGCAGCGTGGAAAAACACCAGAAATATAGTCACAAGAACAAAAGGCACAAACTATCCACGAGAGATCAAAGATTTAGTAGCCGATAAAATACAGTACAAAAAGAAATAACACCAGTTACTCCAAAGGAGGTCGAAGAAACTATCAAAACCTTTGCGAAAAAAAAGCACCAGGATATGATCTAATTACTACTGACCTACTTGCTCAACTACCTAGAAAGGGAATAGTTATGCTAACGCAAATAATCAACGCCATCTTTAGACTAAGAGTAGTTCCGAAAACATGGAAAGTAGCAGAAATTATCATGTTGCCAAAGCCGGGCAAACCGCCGAACGATGTCAAATCCTATCGTCCAATATCGCTTCTTCCAATAATGTCTAAACTAATGGAAAAGCTGTATCTAAAAAGATTAAAACCGATACTTGAGGTAAAAAATCTAATTCCATCTTTTCAATTTGGTTTTAGAGAAAAACACTCTACAGTCGAACAGGTGCATAGAATAACTAACGCAATTGAAAACGCTATCGAAGATAAACAATTCAGCTCAGCAATGTTTTTGGACATAGCGCAAGCATTCGATAAGGTTTGGCATGAGGGTCTAATACATAAGGTGAACAAATTCCTGCCAAAGCAGCACGTAGATTTTTTAACATCCTACCTAAAACACAGATTCTTTTGCGTAAAACAAGAAGACGAATACTCTGACCTGAAAAATATAGATGCTGGAGTCCCACAGGGGAGTATCCTAGGTCCTATATTATACCTCCTATATACGATATCCCGGTACCTGAAGAAGTTCTAGTTGCTACTTTTGCAGATGATACTTCAATGGTCGCATCATCAGAAACTCTAGACTAGACAATGCTGTTAGTAAAATTCAGAATGCAAACTCAGTTATTCAGGATTGGAGAAAAAAGTGGAGAATAAAAATCAATGAAGCTAAATCTGCACACATAATCTTCACAAACCGAAAAATTCAGCAAAATTCCACAAGTTAGTATTAATGGTACTCCAGTACCATATGCAAACACAGCGAAATACCTAGGCATTACGTTGGACGCGAAACTAAAATGGAAAGAGCACATAAAAGTAAAACTAAGTGAACTTAATATAAAATACAGCAAAATGTACTGGCTTATTGGTCGGAATTCAAAAGTATCAATATACAACAAGCTTTTAATATATAACCAGATTGTTAAGGAGTTAGAAATCTCCCACCAAAGCCGTATATAATATAAAGATATTCAAAATTTCAAAAAGACTTAAAAAACTGAAAACATTAGGACGCCAATATGAGTTCCCGTGGTGAATATAATATGTTTGTTATGATAGTTGAAATAACGAGTTTGTGGATAAAACGTAGAAATTGTATAGAGACGACAGAAGGTACACACATATTTTTCGTGGTGAAATTTAATAATATGCGCTCATTTATTTTCTGTATTCTATAATAAGGAAAAGGAATAAAGGAAGAAAAAAAAGAGACAAAGGAAAAAATTTGTATGAGACAGAAAGGGTAAGGAAATATATGTATATGTCTGGTTATTTTGATCTATTTTAACAAAAATTTAGAAACTCATATTTGGAATCTTATATTTATTTTCAATTTTGTTGTGGAAAAAATAATATACTTTAATGAAGCAAAAATTCTACATGTTTGGGTAAACCAAAGGATTTTAAAGGATACAAATTTCATTTATTTTTTCAAATTTTAATTTTGTATTTTTACTTATTTTTGGTTAAAGATCAACGAACTGCGATCGTAGTAAAATTTTATGAATGATTAATTTTATAGTATACATAATAATTATTGGTACTAAAAAATAATAATACATAATATATTATTATGTATATACTATTGATAATAATATATATATTATATATATATTATGTGTATATAATATCTAATAATATTAGATATTATTCTAATATCTAATATATTATTATTATTATTACAATAATAATAATAATAATAATTATAATAGAAATAATAATGGGAATAGAAATACCAATATCAACCGGAATTTTAACGGAAACCGGAATAGAAATTATAATAATGGGGGTAGCCAACCAATCGGTAGGGGAATATACGAATTAGGCAATATCAAGGACATTATTTTTACAGCAGGAATGACAAACGGACTTTATGTAGAAGTACAAACAAATAACTTAACTACAACATTTCTAGTAGACACAGGAGCATCTATATGCACCATTAAGGACAAATGTAGGGGTAAAAACATTTTACAAAGAGATAAAATCAGGCCCGGCTCAACATAATATGCAGACCATGCAATGCATGGGGGCGCCGATCTAAAGGGCGCCTTTCCTCTTTTGATTTAAATAATTATATATTATTCATTTTTTATTGGTGTAAAATAAAATTTTCATAAAAATTTCTGTGTTTAATTTATTAAAAAAATATTTGAAAATTTTAAATACAAATTGAAATATTTTTTGTGATCTATATTTTAGGTATAGTATAATATAAAATATATCGATGGCCTAACAGTGATATAACGTAACTCGAAAAACCTGCTTTTACAGGAGAAAGAAAATACATTATAACTTTTATATTTATTCTATTACATAGTATTTTTTTAATATTTTTTCATTAAAAAATATCTACAAAAAAAATGACAATTGAGAACAAAAATTCATAGCTATAATTAAGTTTTTGAGAGATAAGTTTTCTAACGTTGATATTTCCTTATAAATTTTCTTAGTTACGGACGTTACGGTTTATCACAGAGAGATAAGTTTTCTCACGTTGATATTTCCTTATAAATTTTCTTAATTACGGTTTATCACAGAGAGATAAGTTTTCTGACGTTGATATTTCCTTATAAATTTTCTTAGTTACGGTTTATCACAGAGAGATACGTTATCTCACGACAATTTTTGCACATGTACATACGTTTTATTAGATTCGCGCCTTTTTAGATAAGATTAAGACAGAAACAATGTCACTAACATATGATTTATATGCGGCTTCTCACGGGGATCATTTTGGCATTTAAACCTAAAAAACGACAAATTGTCACTTACGTTATATCACTGTTAGGCCATCGATATATGTATTGTATATTATATTTTTGTATTTTTAATTTTTGTATTATTTTTGTTTTACTCGTTGTTAATTTCTTAATGGATTAGAAAGACTTTCTGAAAGAGTAAAATATAATGAGAAAAATGACTTTTACCGTAATTCTAATTACTATTGCACAAGTTTTCTCATTTATTTCAAGGGAATTTCCCTATTTATATTTCGTGAAGTTTGACAAACAAATCTGATATACATTTTTGGTATTTCTCAGTTGCATTGCAATTTGCTGATAGCATAAAACGCGTAATTTATAATTGTTATTTCACAGTTTAGTGCAAATCATTAAGTGAAATTAATTATTATTCAGGTGCACTTGTAATATTTTAACTTATTGAGTATCTCGCATAGGAAGTATGTCGATTAATTATGGTCTAATTTACATTTAAAGATAATTCATTTAAATATTTGTTTACACGGTATAGTCTAGGTATAAAAACATGGAATCAAAACAAAAAAGTCAGGAGCAGAAAATTGTTAACTCTTTTTAATTTTTTATACTTTATGTTGAACTATTATATTATGTTGAACTTGTAATTATTTTATTTGTATGAATTATTTTACGAGTATAAAATAAAACGTTTTCTGCCTTTAAATTTATTTACTTATCTCCCATGTACACTTCTTTTTTAATTCAAACAAAAAGGGCGCAAAAAAAACTTGTATAGGGCGCATAGAACCATAGAGCCGGCGCTGGATAAAATAACGACAATTCAAGGAATTTCAGGACATTTAGAGACATTAGGAACTTGTACTAACCAATTAAATTTTAAATCAGTAAATGTTAAATATGATTTTCACGTAGTTTCGGATAATTTTCCCGTACCAGTAGATGGTATTTTGGGAGCAAATTTCTTAAAGGATTTTCAAGCTAAAATAAATCTATAAAATTTTTATCTCGAATTAACAATAGAGAATAAAAAGGTAGTTTTACCCATACTAAATAAAGAAAATTTAAATACAATCACACTTTCACCACGATGTGAATCCACATATTGGTTAGATACAAAATTTCAAAATGAACGCATATTCTATCAAACGGAATTATGTGAGGGGGTTTTCATGGCTGGATCTATATCCAAACCCATAAATGGTAAAATACCAATAAAAATTTTAAATACACGAGAAAAAGAAGTAAAATTAAAATGGATTGAACCCGAATCCTTTAGTGTAAAAGAACATTATATATTAAATTACGAACTATCGAAAGAAGCGTCTATTACACGAATAGACAAACTTTTAAAGGAAATTAATTATGACACATTAAATATTGAGGAAAAGAAATGTATACAGACAATCTGTACAAAATTTAACGACATTTTTGACAGTGACAAATATTGGGACAGCAAATATTAAAATAAAAGAAGGAATTGCACCAAAGTATACTAAACCATATAGAATACCGCATACACAAAAACAAAATATACAAGAAGAAATAGACAAAATGTTAAAAACAAGAAGAAATAGACAAAATGTTAAAAGATAAAATAGCTGAACCATCAGTTTCGGCTTGGAATTCACCTGTACTAATTGTACCAAAGAAAAAGCATCCTGTCATAGGATTACAGAAATTTCGAATGGTCATTGACTACCGGAAAGTTAACGATATTATAGAAGATGATAAATTTCCACTACCAAATATCACAGATATATATGATATGGTAGGTGGTGCAACATATTTTTCGACTATAGATCTTAGTCAGGGATATTACCAAATGGAACTAGATAAACACAGTAGACCGTGTACCGCATTTTCAACTGAAAACGGATATTTTCAATTAACACGTTTGCCAATGGGTTTGAAAATTTCAACCAGTGCATTTTCACGAATGATGTCAGTAGCAATGTCAGGTTTAACATATTCGAGATGTTTTGTATATTTAGACGATTTGATCATTTTTGGAAATAGTTTAGAATCGCATAATAAAAATTTAATAGAAGTTTTTCAACGACTTAGGGATGTAAATTTAAAAATTCATCCTGGTAAATGTAGTTTTCTGAGAAAAGAAGTACTATATATAGGCCACATTATTTCGGAGAAAGGCATTTTGCCTGATCCATCAAAATCAAACGCAATTAAAAATTTTCCACAACCAAGCAATGCAGACGAAGTTCGGAGATTTGTTGCATTTGCAAATTATTATAGAAAATTTATTCCAAATTTCGCTTCAATAACCATTCCACTAAATAAATTATTAAAAAAAGATGCTAAATTTAATTTTACTAAAGATTGTATAGAAGCTTTCGAAACTATAAAAGAAATTTTAATAAGTCCAAAAATTTTACAATTTCCAAATTTTGACGAAGGATTTATTTTGCGAACTGACGCATCAGGCTTTGCTCTAGGAGCAGTACTTTCTAATAATGATGATAGACCAATAGCATATGCTAGTAAAACTTTAAATAACGCTGAGAAAAATTATAGTACAATAGAAAAAGAATTATTAGCCATAGTATGGGCTATTAAACATTATCGACCATATCTTTTCGGAAGACGATTTAAAATTTTAACTGATCATAGACCATTAGTCTATTTATTTTCATTAAAAGAACCTTCATCTAGTAGATTAACTAAATTTAGACTTTTACTGGAAGAATATAATTTTTATGTAGAATATTCACCAGGAAAAGAAAATTGCACAGCAGATGCATTAAGTAGAGTAAAAATTACATCTGACGATTTAAAAATTTTAGTTATAGCAGTAACGACTACATCAAAAACAAAAACAAATGAAGAACAAATTGACACACCAAAAGAAACGGATGAACAAATTATAAAAGAATTATTACAACCACCACCAGAAGGGTTAAAACTAGTTGAGTTAAAAATAGTAGATAGTTTTGATGAAGAAATAAGCAAATTAAAAAATCAACAGGATAGATATTATATTGGGTCCAAATAAAATATTAGCTTACATTCCAAAAAGGAATTGTATTATAATGATTAGACCAAAAGATAGCACTACAGACCAATCCGTATCATTCGGCAGACTGTTATGGAGGGACGTGCAGAAAATCACTGGTCCATTAAAATTGAAAAAAAATTATCAGACGGCCGTCGACAAAATAATATTAATAATATAATATAAATAATATATATAAAATTGAATGAAATATTTAAGAATACTAATATAAGAGTGCACATAATGAAAGAATTGATAAGGATTACTGACCCAGGTATGAAAAAACTATTACTTAACGATTATCATATATTACCAACTAGTGGACATGCAGGAATAAATCGTATGATTAAAAATATAAAATGCAAATATTTCTGGACAGGAATGCAGGAAGATATCACAACATTTGTAAAACATTGCGAATCTTGTCAAAGAAATAAACATATAAATATGAAAAGACAACCAATGATTATAACATCAACAAGTGAAACAAGTTTTGAGAGAATTTACGTAAATCTTGTAGGCCCATTAGATGAATCAACAGAGGGTTATAAATATATTTTAACAATACAAGATGAGTTAACAAAATTTATAGAAAATATACCTCTTAGAAACAAAGAAGCTAATACTGTAGCAAAAGGACTCGTAGAACACTTCATATTAAAATATGGTGTTCCAAAGAAAATAATTTCCGACCAAGGCACGGAATTTATGAGTCATGTTTTTAAGGACATGTGTAAAATGTTAAAAATAGAACAACTGTTCTCTACAGCATATCACCATGAAAGTATAGGAGCTTTAGAAAATTCACATAAGGTACTAGGAGCGTATCTCAGGACATACGTAACTAAAAACCATACAGATTGGGATAAATGGTTGCCATACTAAACATTCTGTTATAATACATCAGTACATTCAGAAACAGAATATACACCATACGAACTAATATACGGAAAGCAATGTCAACTACCTTCAAGCTTATTAAGAAATGTTCAGCCAGTGTACAATTATGAAGATTTTATAATAGATTTGAAAAATAATTACAAATAGCACATAGAGATGCTAGGGAAACATTACTTAAAAAGAAACAGGATAGAAAAACTAGGTATGATAAAGATTTTAGAGTTAAAGATAGTAACTATGAAGTAGGTAGTTTAGTTTTATTAAGAAATGGAAATAGGAAAAAATTAGAACCAATATACATTGGACCATACGAAGTTATAAGTAGCACAGGAGTTAACTGCGAAATAAAAACGGAAAATGAGAAAATGATAGTACATAAAAATAGATTAAAACCAAATATTTAATAAAATATTTAAAATATTTAATTTAATATTTAAAACTAAATATTAAATTTCCACTACCAAATATCACAGATATATATGATATGGTAGGTGGTGCAACATATCTTTCGCCTATAGATCTTAGTCAGGGATGTTACCAAATGGAACTAGACAAAGACAGTAGACCATGTACCGCATTTTCGACTGAAAACGGACATTTTCAATTAACACGTGTGCCAATGGGTTTGAAAATTTCACCCAGTACATTTTCACGAATGATGTCAGTAGCAATGTCAGGTTTAACGTATTCAAGATATTTTGTATATTTAGACGATTTGATATTTTTTGGAAATAGTTTAGAATCGCAAAATAAAAACTTAATAGAAGTTTTTCAAGATGTAAATTTAAAAATTCATCCTGGTAAATGTAGTTTTCTGAGAAAAGAAGTACTATATTTAGGCCACATTATTTCGGAGAAAGGCATTTTGCCTGATCCATCAAAATCAAACGCAATTAAAAATTTTCCACAACCAAGCAATGCAGACGAAGTTCGGAGATTTGTTGCATTTGCAAATTATTATAGAAAATTTATTCCAAATTTCGCTTCAATAACCATTCCACTAAATAAATTATTAAAAAAAGATGCTAAATTTAATTTTACTAAAGATTGTATAGAAGCTTTCGAAACTATAAAAGAAATTTTAATAAGTCCAAAAATTTTACAATTTCCAAATTTTGACGAAGAATTTATTTTGCGAACTGACGCATCAGGGTTTGCTCTAGGAGCAGTACTTTCTAATAATGATGATAGACCAATAGCATATGCTAGTAAAACTTTAAATAACGCTGAGAAAAATTATAGTACAATAGAAAAAGAATTATTAGCCATAGTATGGGCTATTAAACATTATCGACCATATCTTTTCGGAAGATGATTTAAAATTTTAACTGATCATAGACCATTAGTCTATTTATTTTCATTAAAAGAACCTTCATCTAGATTAACTAAATTTAGACTTTTACTGGAAGAATATAATTTTTATGTAGAATATTCACCAGGAAAAGAAAATTGCACAGAAGATGCATTAAGTAGAGTCAAAATTACATCTGACGATTTAAAAATTTTAGTTATAGCAGTAACGACTAGATCAAAAACAAAAACAAATGAGGAACAAATTGACACACCAAAAGAAACAGATGAACAAATAATAAAAGAATTATTACAACCACCACCAGAAGGGTTAAAACTAGTTGAGTTAAAAATAGTAGATAGTTTTGATGAAGAAATATGCAAATTAAAAAATCAACAGGATATTATATTGGGTCCAAATAAAATATTAGCTTACATTCCAAAAAGGAATTGTATTATAATGATTAGACCAAAAGATAGCACTACAGACCAATCCGTATCATTCGGCAGACTGTTATGGAGGGACGTGCAGAAAATCACTGGTCCATTAAAATTGAAAAAATTATATATTACGAAGGGAGAGTTATTAAAATTATCAGACGGCCGTCGACAAAATAATATTAATAATATAAAGAAAACATTGAATGAAATATTTAAAAATACTAATATTAAGCATTTGAGTATTAACTTCAATACATGCAAAATATTCAATACATGCAAAAATGTGTGTAAAATACACCTATATGTATTTATTCTATTATGCGTCACTATTTCTAATATTCTAATATTTCTAATTTAAGGAATTTAATTTTCAATTTTCGGCTTTTCAAAGTATATAGATATTTTAGGGGCATGTTAGTTTTTTATTTTAAGGTGTATTTTTTAAAAAAATAACTGTCTTGTCGGTTAAAAGTGGTTTCATGGAAAACCCAAAGACGAGATAATTAAAAATACATTTTTTTTGGAATATTTTAAACAAAGAAGTTGCAGTTACATTTCGCAGAAATTAATAGGGAAAAAGATTATGTATTTTCCTTTATAAATCAGGTACCCTATGAATTGGCCTTTCTCTCTATTAATCATAATAATTTTTATTTCAATTTCAAAATTAGGAATGGAAAGTAACTGCAGTTAAATTATTTATTTACGATGATTAATTTTCAGAAAATTTTTTTTTGAGTAAATCAAACATGCCCCCAAAATATCTACAGTATACAAAATCCGTATTCATACAGCCTTATTTTAAAGAGAAAAGTGTGGCTATTACTGCAAATATAATGCAAAATTTTCTGAAAGAAATTATGAATTACATTAATGTAACATAAATTTAGAGAAAAAAAACGAATGTACTTTTCATTTTACATTATTCATTAATTATTTACTAATAAATTAAAAAATGTCATAAATTAAAAATGTACGAATACGGATTTTGCATACTGTATATACTATGAAAAGCCGAAAATTGAAAATTAAATTCTTGAAATTTGTAATATTAGAAATATTAGAATATTAGAAATATTAGAATATTAGAAATAGTGACGCATAATTGAATCAATACATATGTGTGTATTTTGTTACACACATTTTTGCATGTATTGAATATTTTCTTCGTATTATTTTTTTGCTCTTATATTATATGAGTAATATAATTTTGAGTAACGCAAAAAGCTTTTTCTTAAATATTCCTTTGTATGGCCGTCGGTTAAGACTAAAATAAGTAAGCAAAATACTGTCGGTTGAGAAAAAAACTTTTGGCGGTTAATAAAAATAGCTTTTTTTTTTGATAAAAATAGTTTCTATACATCACTTTTTCCCATATACGTGAGACATCTGTATATTTATTATTTGTGCTAATACTGTAGCAAAAGGACTCGTAGAACACTTCGTATTAAAATATGGTGTTCCAAAGAAAATAGTTTCCGACCAAGGAACGGAATTTATGAGTCATGTTTTTAAGGACATGTGTAAAATGTTAAAAATAGAACAACTGTTCTTTACAGCATATCACCATGAAAGTATAGCAGCTTTAGAAAATTCAAATAAGGTACTAGGAGCGTATCTCAGGACATACGTAACTGAAAACCATACAGATTGGGATAAATGGTTGCCATACTACACATTCTGTTATAATACATCAGTACATTCAGAAACAAAATATACACCATACGAACTAATATACGGAAAGCAATGTCAACTACCTTCAAGCTTATTAAGAAACGTTCAGCCAGTGTACAATTATGAAGATTTTATAATAGATTTGAAAAATAAATTACAAATAGCACATAGAGATGCTAGGGAAACGAAACAGGATAGAAAAACTAGGTATGATAAAGATTTTAGAGTTAAAGATAGTAACTATGAAGTAGGTAGTTTAGTTTTATTAAGAAATGAAAATAGGAAAAAATTAGATCCAATATACATTGGACCATACGAAGTTATAAGTAGCGCAGGAGTTAACTGCGAAATAAAAACGGAAAATAAGAAAATGATAGTACATAAAAATAGATTAAAACCATATTACGTATATCTAGCAATAGTATTAGAAAACTAAAAATTTATTAAGGGGGAAGGGCCTGGAAACCTATAAACCTATATATATATAATAAATTAATAAATAGAATAAACTAAATAATTTAAAACTAATAATAAATAGATAATAAATATAGCTAATAGTTAAGATAAGCTAAATAAATTTTTGATAAATTTTCTTAAACATATTGATAGTAAATAAAATAGTAAATAAAATAAAACAAAGAATGAATAAGGTAATAAAGCGGAATAATTTTACAATGAAATAATTCAATAAAATTTTTAAAAGAAGAAAAAAGTTGAATAGATATATATATATAAATACAAAAATTGAAAATTATACAAGAATTTGTATCTAGGAGACAGTTGGAAAGAAGGAACCTTTTTACCATAAGATTCCTCCTTTTCCGCTGGGAAGGGTGGTGTGAAGGAGTTAGAAATCTCCCACACTATAGTATATTATAAAATAAAATAAGAATGTTATTCTTATTAATATATAATAATTGTAAACATAAAAGTAAAAGAAAAATACTTTATATATTGCGTAAGGTTAGTTAAATTATAAATATTGTAAACAAATGTGGAAATATTTATATTCAAAATATAAATAATAAATTAATTAGAACACGTGCTATATGCATAAATGTATATATGAAATTAGGTGTAAATATATATATTTATGTATATGCAATTTAAAGGTAAATAACTTTATAATAAATAATAATTAAATATTGAATATTTCCACATAAGTATATTTTTGCTGAAATAGCAAAATAACCATTAGCCATAAGAATCAATGTAATTTTAGGGTATAAAAGAAATGGGTTTTTAATCAAGAAATATCACTTCAACTTGAAACTTTGTGTTTTAAAGTACCTTGTCGGCTAATCGCTAAATAGGAAAGAAAGCACCAAAATCAAAAGTAGAAGTTCACTGAAGCAACTGAGGCTCACGCTACATTGTACACATTCGGCCAACGGCTATTGTTTTCAGTGTAACTTCGTGAAGTCTGTTTAGGGGAAAATAAATACGGGCAGACTTTACAAGATTATTAAGCCAGTATGGCTATATGGTATACAACTTTGGGGCTGCGCTAGTAAATGTCACATTGATAAGATCCAGCGTTTCCAAAATAAAGTAGTCCGTAACATTGGAAATGCACCGTGGTACATCAGGAAAAGAGATATACATAGAGACCTAAATTTAAACTACGTTGAGGACGAAATACAAAAAAGCAGCTGGCAAACATCACATAAAGTTACAGAACCACGTCAACACAGAAGTAATAACTTTGTTGGAAAATCCAAACAGAAGTAGAAGATTAAAGAGAAAGAGACCTTACGACCTACTCTAGTAACAGGAGACCAAATCATATCGTTCTTATACATCAAATTAAACGTTTAGAATACCAATGGGCATTCTAAAAAGAAGAAAAAATTAGTTAAGATTTCAAAAATAAACTGATGGTTGGTCAGCGTGACCAGTTTTAGTAGTATTCCAGTGATATAATACATTAAAAAAAAAATGCCAATGTCATCCATGGTTTAAGCCTCCTAAATTTGTTGCTATTATGACTAATGCTGTGACTGCATTTAGCTATATGATATTTTAACTTGTTTATAAATAAACTAAAAGCTGTAGAAGGATCAGGAGCTGAATAAACTTGATCCCAGAATTCATGGATTACAACAGATTTTAATGCTATAAAATCAATGGTTTTGATTTCATTACAAACAAAGAAATCTTGCCTCCTGACTTCATAGTTTAGCTGAATAGTTGTTAAACAGTGGTCAGTTATTTTAAGATCTAAGATACCAGTTTTGTACTTAATATGATTGTTTCTATGAAGTCTTAGATGTATATGATCTAGACCAGCGGTTCTTCAACTGTGGTCCGCGGACCCCGGGGGTCCGCCAGCTGCTGGCAGAGGGTCCGCGAGCTTATGACTCGCATTTGTATTAAAAAATACTAAAAAATTGTAACGTTTTTGGTTTTATTCTTTCTTATTTCTAATAAATTTGCAAATATGCATGAATGAAATCAAATAGCCATAGTAACCATAGAAAAAAGTTATTTAAAAAGCATAACCATCTACGGTACTTTTAAAAATAGTTTTTCTTTAAATTGATATTTCTTTAACATAATTTTCCGATCAAATCAGTTGACGAATTATAATAGTGAAAGTAACAACTAATTGTTTGGTAAGTTATTTATAAATATAGCAACTTTTATTAGTTTTTTGGTACGAAAAAAATATTTTATGTTTCTCCAGAAATTATGGATCAATGGTTGAAATTCGGTAAGTTACCAAAACGCACAATCGACCACCGAGACAATTCCGATTCTGATAGTTATGATATCCCATCATGTTCCACAGCAAAGAAGAAACTGATCAGCAAAACACGAAAATATTCTAGCAAATATTTATCATTGGGATTTACATGTACATTAATTGACAATGTGGAGCAACCTCTTTGTGTTATTTGCCACTGCCATTTGTCGAACGAATCGATGAAACCAACAAAACTTCGTCGACATTTAGAAACGAAACATAAGGATTACGTAAATAAACCGATTGAATATTTTAAAATGAAATTACATGAACTACAAGCAAGCCAAAAATTGCTTAAAAAAACCGCCAGAGGTAGTAATAATGAACAAGGCGTATATGCATCATTTCAAGTATCTCTTCTAGTAGCCAAATCAGGAAAACACCACACTATCGCAGAAAATTTAATTCTTCCAGCTGCTAAAGCAATAGTTTCAACAATGATAGGAACCAAAGCTGCCGAAGACCTTAATTTAATACCGCTTTCAAACGATACAGTTAAAAATAGAATCAATGAAATGTCCCAAAATATTAAAGACCAATTAATTGAACGAGTTTTAAAGAGTCAATTTTACTCATTGCAACTGGATGAGACTACAGATATTTCGAGCAACCCCAATTTGCTCTCATTTATTCGATATGAATTTAGCGGTAAGATTTATGAAGATTTTTTGTTTTGCAAGTTACTTCCAACACGGACAACTGGGGCTGAAATATTTCGCTGCTTAAACAAATTTATAAAAAACAATGGAATGGAGTAGTCAAAATGTATTGGAATGAGCACGGACGGTGCTCGAGCTATGAGTGGAACAATTAAGGGTCTTATGAATTTTGTTAAAACTGTAGCACCCAATGTAGTATGGACACATTGCTACATACATCGTGAAGCACTTGCCAGATATTTTAAGAACTACTTTAAATGAAATTGTATCTGGGCTAAATTTTATTAAAGCGCGTCCATTAAATTCCCGTCTATTCCAAGTGTTATGCGAAGAAATGGGAAGTCAGCATAAACATCGTCTTCATGCGGAAGTTCGTTGGTTGTCTCGTCTCGGGAAAGGTATTAAATCGAATTTTTGAACTACGAGATGAAGTACAACTATTTTTGATTGAGAATGATAATTTCCATTTAAAAGATCGTTTTGTTGACTTTTCCTGGCTAGCTAAGGTGGGTTATTTGGCTGATGTTCATGCTTACCTAAATGAATTAAATTTAAGTTTACAAGGTACGTCCATAAATATTTTAAAAGTAGAAGATAAAATAGAAGCAATAATGAAAAAAATGTATTTGTGGATAAGCAGATTAACAAAAGGAAATATTGAATCCTTTCCAACACTTCAAGAATATGTAGAAAGTACTGATGAAAAACTGTCGGACGAAGAAATTCAGATCTTAATTGAACATATAAAAATGTTAAAAGAATCTTTTGGAAATTATTTTCCTGGTACGATTCGCGATCCATTTCGTTGCAAAAATTTCGAAGTGCATAGCTTGATAATTTCAGAGCAAGATGAACTTGCGGAATTATCATGCGATAGCTCATACAGGTTGGCTTTCAATGAGCATTCCCTTGAAGAATTTTGGCTACATGTTAAAAATGTATATCCCACATTAGCTGAAAAAGCAATTAAATATTTACTTCCATTTTGTACAACATATTTATGTGAAAGAGCTTTCTCAATCAATGTCCTTCAAGAAAATTTTTACCTCAAAGTGGACCCCGTGTTCAATAAGTTTACGAACCGCTGATCTAGACAAGAGCTTGAGGAAGGTGTTACACGTGTAGGACTATACACAAGTGATTCAAAACCAAACGATGATAAAAAAGAAATAAAATTATCTACCACAGGCGAATTAGACAAAATATTAACGTTAAAATCACCTAAAATAATTATATTTTTACAGTTTATAGTTTCCAAGAAAGCTGAAAATTCTTCCAAAAATGCACATACACTATGTTTGTGTAATCTATATACACAAACGAAACAAAATCTGGAACCAGAAATTGTGCAATATACACCAATAATGTCAGCAGTAATTAAATTAGTTTGAAATATTTCGCACTTCAAGTCACTCCTATAAAATACGGCTACTCCACCAGATGTATAAGTATTATTATACGTAGCTGAAAAATTATAATTCGGTATATTAAAACCAGAAATTTCAGAATTCCAGATTTCTGATAAAAACATATCTGGTAAATGTTCCAAAGAAACTAGATGTGAGTAAAATATATCAAAATTTTTTCTAATGCTCCGAATATTTTGATGAATAACCGAGAAACCAGAATCTAATACAGTATTTGGATGATCTATACATAAACATTTTAAATTATCAGAAGGAACAAAAGAAGAATTATTAATATTTAGATTACCATGAGGATTAGGAAATGCTTGATTAATATCAGACATATAAAATTTTAAACTTAATACAATATTAAAAAATCTAAATCTCTCAAAGATCCTCAAGGCAATTAATCCTTAATACTTTATCTACTTCTTTTAATCTAACAAGTATATTTGAATTACGAACCCATACATATTTACACTTATTATTTAATTTTAGCTGTTTTGCCTTTTGAAGTAGTTGCCGAGAATAAGCAGTGAGACTGTCATTTATGTAGATGTTACTGGATTTTGATTGTTTACCAAATATACTAGTATTTAAAGTAATTTTCTTAGAGCGCATGTTCTCCATGATATTTTGTTTAGCACCCACAGATGAGAAGTTAACACAGACGACATTAAAAGCTGACTTTTTATTATTATTCTTGTTTTTATTTAGTTTCTTGACAAAACAACAATTATTCAGCATTAATTTTTTCACTTTATTACTTTCTCTTTAACATTGTTATTATCAGAATTTGGAATATTAACAACATCAATACTGTTTTGTAATTGTTTTTGCTCCAAAATATTTATTTTAGTTTCAAGAGAAGCAATTTTTTTAGAGAAGGTAATATTTTGTTCGAAAAGAGTTGCATTTTTTTCTTCCAATTGTTGAATTTTGATTAAAGCATCGCTATTGATCTGCTTTAATTTAACAATCTCACCATATACGTCATCAATAGAAAATTTACCTTGTTGTAATTCTCCCTGTGAGGATGACGTATTATTAACAACAGCATTTACAAAAACCGGATTAGTTTTCGGAGATGAACATGATGTTGTTGTACTGGAAGAGCCGCTCAGAGACGAAACAACCGCAGAGTCTTTTAATGATATAGAATTTCTCCTAGAATTAATGCATACGTAGCATTTATACTTCTGCTTAGATTTTTCAAAATACTCCAATTCGGTTCTAGAGATATTCGCGCACTTTGTGATAATAAGAGTTACAATTACAACACAAAACTTTTTGCTCACTTCTCTCTACCTTAGAATTACAAAGTTTTCACGTCATGATTTATTATTCTTCTTTTCGGTTTTGTAATGTTTTTTGATTTTTAGGACTTTTTTTTAAAAAAAATCCCTTATGTTAACGCTTTTCTGTCCGTCCGTCTGTCTGTCCGTCTGTCCGATGTAAACAATAAAAAGCAGTTATTTCACATAGCTACTGTACACACAAGTTCATGATAGACCCACCAATAGAAAGCTTGATTTATTGAGAACCAGATGTAATTGATAAAATTTTAAAATTCGGCCGGTAGGCGCTATACACATTTTTCCAAAACATCTTTTTCCGAATAAAAATTTAATTTTATATAGTAAATGTGCACCAAAAATGAAGCCTCCTAAATTTGTTGCTATTATGACTAATGCTGTGACTGCATTTAGCTATATGATATTTTAACTTGTTTATAAATAAACTAAAAGCTGTAGAAGGATCAGGAGCTGAATAAACTTGATCCCAGAATTCATGGATTACAACAGATTTTAATGCTATAAAATCAATGGTTTTGATTTCATTACAAACAAAGAAATCTTGCCTCCTGACTTCATAGTTTAGCTGAATAGTTGTTAAACAGTGGTCAGTTATTTTAAGATCTAAGATACCAGTTTTGTACTTAATATGATTGTTTCTATGAAGTCTTAGATGTATATGATCTAGACCAGCGGTTCTTCAACTGTGGTCCGCGGACCCCGGGGGTCCGCCAGCTGCTGGCAGAGGGTCCGCGAGCTTATGACTCGCATTTGTATTAAAAAATACTAAAAAATTGTAACGTTTTTGGTTTTATTCTTTCTTATTTCTAATAAATTTGCAAATATGCATGAATGAAATCAAATAGCCATAGTAACCATAGAAAAAAGTTATTTAAAAAGCATAACCATCTACGGTACTTTTAAAAATAGTTTTTCTTTAAATTGATATTTCTTTAACATAATTTTCCGATCAAATCAGTTGACGAATTATAATAGTGAAAGTAACAACTAATTGTTTGGTAAGTTATTTATAAATATAGCAACTTTTATTAGTTTTTTGGTACGAAAAAAATATTTTATGTTTCTCCAGAAATTATGGATCAATGGTTGAAATTCGGTAAGTTACCAAAACGCACAATCGACCACCGAGACAATTCCGATTCTGATAGTTATGATATCCCATCATGTTCCACAGCAAAGAAGAAACTGATCAGCAAAACACGAAAATATTCTAGCAAATATTTATCATTGGGATTTACATGTACATTAATTGACAATGTGGAGCAACCTCTTTGTGTTATTTGCCACTGCCATTTGTCGAACGAATCGATGAAACCAACAAAACTTCGTCGACATTTAGAAACGAAACATAAGGATTACGTAAATAAACCGATTGAATATTTTAAAATGAAATTACATGAACTACAAGCAAGCCAAAAATTGCTTCAAAAAACCGCCAGAGGTAGTAATAATGAACAAGGCGTATATGCATCATTTCAAGTATCTCTTCTAGTAGCCAAATCAGGAAAACACCACACTATCGCAGAAAATTTAATTCTTCCAGCTGCTAAAGCAATAGTTTCAACAATGATAGGAACCAAAGCTGCCGAAGACCTTAATTTAATACCGCTTTCAAACGATACAGTTAAAAATAGAATCAATGAAATGTCCCAAAATATTAAAGACCAATTAATTGAACGAGTTTTAAAGAGTCAATTTTACTCATTGCAACTGGATGAGACTACAGATATTTCGAGCAACCCCAATTTGCTCTCATTTATTCGATATGAATTTAGCGGTAAGATTTATGAAGATTTTTTGTTTTGCAAGTTACTTCCAACACGGACAACTGGGGCTGAAATATTTCGCTGCTTAAACAAATTTATAAAAAACAATGGAATGGAGTAGTCAAAATGTATTGGAATGAGCACGGACGGTGCTCGAGCTATGAGTGGAACAATTAAGGGTCTTATGAATTTTGTTAAAACTGTAGCACCCAATGTAGTATGGACACATTGCTACATACATCGTGAAGCACTTGCCAGATATTTTAAGAACTACTTTAAATGAAATTGTATCTGTGCTAAATTTTATTAAAGCGCGTCCATTAAATTCCCGTCTATTCCAAGTGTTATGCGAAGAAGATCGTTTTGTTGACTTTTCCTGGCTAGCTAAGGTGGGTTATTTGGCTGATGTTCATGCTTACCTAAATGAATTAAATTTAAGTTTACAAGGTACGTCCATAAATATTTTAAAAGTAGAAGATAAAATAGAAGCAATAATGAAAAAAATGTATTTGTGGATAAGCAGATTAACAAAAGGAAATATTGAATCCTTTCCAACACTTCAAGAATATGTAGAAAGTACTGATGAAAAACTGTCGGACGAAGAAATTCAGATCTTAATTGAACATATAAAAATGTTAAAAGAATCTTTTGGAAATTATTTTCCTGGTACGATTCGCGATCCATTTCGTTGCAAAAAATTTCGAAGTGCATAGCTTGATAATTTCAGAGCAAGATGAACTTGCGGAATTATCATGCGATAGCTCATACAGGTTGGCTTTCAATGAGCATTCCCTTGAAGAATTTTGGCTACATGTTAAAAATGTATATCCCACATTAGCTGAAAAAGCAATTAAATATTTACTTCCATTTTGTACAACATATTTATGTGAAAGAGCTTTCTCAATCAATGTCCTTCAAGAAAATTTTTACCTCAAAGTGGACCCCGTGTTCAATAAGTTTAAGAACCGCTGATCTAGACAAGAGCTTGAGGAAGGTGTTACACGTGTAGGACTATACACAAGTGATTCAAAACCAAACGATGATAAAAAAGAAATAAAATTATCTACCACAGGCGAATTAGACAAAATATTAACGTTAAAATCACCTAAAATAATTATATTTTTACAGTTTATAGTTTCCAAGAAAGCTGAAAATTCTTCCAAAAATGCACATACACTATGTTTGTGTAATCTATATACACAAACGAAACAAAATCTGGAACCAGAAATTGTGCAATATACACCAATAATGTCAGCAGTAATTAAATTAGTTTGAAATATTTCGCACTTCAAGTCACTCCTATAAAATACGGCTACTCCACCAGATGTATAAGTATTATTATACGTAGCTGAAAAATTATAATTCGGTATATTAAAACCAGAAATTTCAGAATTCCAGATTTCTGATAAAAACATATCTGGTAAATGTTCCAAAGAAACTAGATGTGAGTAAAATATATCAAAATTTTTTCTAATGCTCCGAATATTTTGATGAATAACCGAGAAACCAGAATCTAATACAGTATTTGGATGATCTATACATAAACATTTTAAATTATCAGAAGGAACAAAAGAAGAATTATTAATATTTAGATTACCATGAGGATTAGGAAATGCTTGATTAATATCAGACATATAAAATTTTAAACTTAATACAATATTAAAAAATCTAAATCTCTCAAAGATCCTCAAGGCAATTAATCCTTAATACTTTATCTACTTCTTTTAATCTAAGAAGTATATTTGAATTACGAACCCATACATATTTACACTTATTATTTAATTTTAGCTGTTTTGCCTTTTGAAGTAGTTGCCGAGAATAAGCAGTGAGACTGTCATTTATGTAGATGTTACTGGATTTTGATTGTTTACCAAATATACTAGTATTTAAAGTAATTTTCTTAGAGCGCATGTTCTCCATGATATTTTGTTTAGCACCCACAGATGAGAAGTTAACACAGACGACATTAAAAGCTGACTTTTTATTATTATTCTTGTTTTTATTTAGTTTCTTGACAAAACAACAATTATTCAGCATTAATTTTTTCACTTTATTACTTTCTCTTTAACATTGTTATTATCAGAATTTGGAATATTAACAACATCAATACTGTTTTGTAATTGTTTTTGCTCCAAAATATTTATTTTAGTTTCAAGAGAAGCAATTTTTTTAGAGAAGGTAATATTTTGTTCGAAAAGAGTTGCATTTTTTTCTTCCAATTGTTGAATTTTGATTAAAGCATCGCTATTGATCTGCTTTAATTTAACAATCTCACCATATACGTCATCAATAGAAAATTTACCTTGTTGTAATTCTCCCTGTGAGGATGACGTATTATTAACAACAGCATTTACAAAAACCGGATTAGTTTTCGGAGATGAACATGATGTTGTTGTACTGGAAGAGCCGCTCAGAGACGAAACAACCGCAGAGTCTTTTAATGATATAGAATTTCTCCTAGAATTAATGCATACGTAGCATTTATACTTCTGCTTAGATTTTTCAAAATACTCCAATTCGGTTCTAGAGATATTCGCGCACTTTGTGATAATAAGAGTTACAATTACAACACAAAACTTTTTGCTCACTTCTCTCTACCTTAGAATTACAAAGTTTTCACGTCATGATTTATTATTCTTCTTTTCGGTTTTGTAATGTTTTTTGATTTTTAGGACTTTTTTTTAAAAAAAATCCCTTATGTTAACGCTTTTCTGTCCGTCCGTCTGTCTGTCCGTCTGTCCGATGTAAACAATAAAAAGCAGTTATTTCACATAGCTACTGTACACACAAGTTCATGATAGACCCACCAATAGAAAGCTTGATTTATTGAGAACCAGATGTAATTGATAAAATTTTAAAATTCGGCCGGTAGGCGCTATACACATTTTTCCAAAACATCTTTTTCCGAATAAAAATTTAATTTTATATAGTAAATGTGCACCAAAAATGAAGTTTGACCACTCGTTGGAAAGGTATTTAAGAGTAGAATACGATGTCAGTAACCATATTTCAAATTTATACCGCTAGAGGCGCTGAATGGTAAAATATATAAAATGTTAATTTTTAAAATGTGATTTCCAATAGTCAATAAGCCCCTAAAATAATATTTCTTTGATTGATATTTTAATAAAAGTGAGAGTTTAAATTAAATTAAATTTTTTTAACTGAAAAAAAAATGCCGCGCAGCCGAACTACTGATCAGTAGTTTTATAATCATGGGCTTTTTTTAAATTATCTACATATAAATGCATATTTTGAGTATTATGTTGCACCCTCTAGTGGCAGAAACTAAAATTATAACAACTGATTTTATACTACTACTTACTACCTTTCAGATGAGACATTAAACTAAGTTTAAACTAAGTTTAATGTCTCATCTGAAAGGTAGTAAGTAGTAGTATAAAATCAGTTGTTATAATTTTAGTTTCTGCCACTAGAGGGTGCAACATAATACTCAAAATATGCATTTATATGTAGATAATTTAAAAAAAGCCCATGATTATAAAACTACTGATCAGTAGTTCGGCTGCGCGGCATTTTTTTTTCAGTTAAAAAAATTTAATTTAATTTAAACTCTCACTTTTATTAAAATATCAATCAAAGAAATATTATTTTATAATATCAATTTAATTTAATTATTTTTTCTAAAAAGAGTTTATATTTAATTATTTACGGAGTTAAATTTATCGCTTGTGATCCCCATCAACGAAAAATTATGTTACTTGATATTTAATGACGTTAATTAGAATTAGCAACGAAAGTTACTGACCTTACTGCAACCGTATTAGGTCATGTCAACTATTGATGATGAAAAAAGTAATTTATATATCAAAATATGTATATAATCAAATAGTATATATGTATGTATAAGAAGAGTTCAAAACTCATACAAAAAATTTCATATGAAAATTTAAGATTAAATCCCACAAGAAATAAAGCATTTTCAAATATACATATGTACTTCAAAACATTTCGGAATATTTCCTGCCGACTAGGTTAATTTTTTATTTGTAAAAGCTATTTGCATACAATTTTTTTTAATAAATAAGCAATAGCTTTTTTTCTATCTATGCACACATTCGTACATTGTGTGTATACACAATTTGTGGGATTTAGTTTTTCATAAAAATAAATTAAAAAATTAACAGAATTTCTTATATGAGTTTTGAACTCTTCTTATATATACTCTTTGATATAATATATATATGTGTCAGTTCATAATTTTATGGATTTTTTAAATATAAATTAATTTTTTCATCATCAATATTAACACTTTTAAAAGCAAAAGCTCAAAGCGGACGTAGTAGTAATACATCTTTTCCAAAGCTAAAAGCGGATGACGTTGACGTATTACAAAATCTTGCATTAAAAAGTTCCCGTAAATTTATTGAATCGCACGATTGAAATGATCCTCAAAAGTATTGGAAGAAAAAAATATATGAGCACTTTCCTGGATTCGGCCCCCACTTCGAGCTAAAGACGATTTGCTAGTCTAAAAAAAAGTAGTATCAGGTTTTGGTCCATTACTTTTCAAGGGGTCAACCGCGCTATCCATTTTTGGTGATACAAATTATTTAAATAATTTTTAACTGTTCTGAAATAATGTGCTGGTGCATCATCATGCATAAACCACATATCGCGACGAAGTCTAAGAGGCACGTGCTCATTTAATAAATCGTCTAAAGTGTGATCCAAAAATGTTATATAGCTGTTGCCATTTAAGTTGCCTTCTAGAAAAACAGGTCCAATTAAAATGTAGTTAAAAATTCCGCACCACACAGTGACTTTAAAACTTCTTTGGCTATTGGATTTTACAGTCGCATGAGGATTTTCGGTATTCCACTGATGCAAGTTGTGAAAATTAAAAATTCCATCTTTTGTAAATGTAGCGTCATCTGTAAATAAAATTAACTCACCAAAATTATGGATTTCATCTGTAAATAAAATTAACTCACCAAAATTAGGGATTTCATCAAGTTTCTGTAGAAACCAATGGCAAAATTCAAATCTCTTGAGGTCATCATTTGGTTCCAAAGTCTGCACTTTCTGGAAATGATAAAGATGGAAATCTAAGCTATGTAAAATATTAAGTACAGCCGCTTTAGAAATATTTAGCATTAATGCCATTCTCGCTGAACTTACTGTACAATCTTCTTCTAAAATAGCTAATATTGTACTGATATTGTGTAGTTGTCTTACTATTTCTTCCTCTATTGCTAATGGTTGAAATGATCCTCTTTCTCGTAGTCTTTGATATGTTGTAACAAATGTATTTGCTGCTGGCTGTCTCCTACGAGGAAATCGTTCTGCATACAATCTTCTAACTTCAGCGCGGTTTTGTCGTACTTCACCACAAATTATTAACATGTCAACATATTCTTCGTTAGAAAACATTTTATTTTTGAAATTAAAACTTTACTTTTTAAACTTTACTTGTTAAGTCAATACTGTTTGATAATATTTTTTAAACTAAATCATTTTTATACTTCACTGCCTTATTTATTATTGAGCAGGCAAAAACTAATTACTAAACTAGGTCCCAAAAATTATACGAGGTAATACAAAGCGTAATTAAAAGAGGGAAACCCAAAAGTAATAAATTTATTTTAATCTTTACCTACCTGTCCTGTAATATCTTAATATTTAACTACCCGTTTTCAGTAAAAATTAAATTTTGACAGGTAGGGTGGAGATATTTTAGTAATTGTTTTTTATTTCAAAGAAGCTATTAGTGCGCATTTTTATTAGGGAAAAAAATTAGGCTGTACTTCCGAATAACGGGCCCGAGCTTTTAAGATGGCGTCATTACATAACGGTACTTTATGACATCAGAACTCCGAATAATGATGTCATTGTACCCGCAAACGCCATCTAGTTGCCGAAAAATACATTACAAATTTTTTTACAAATACATATTTTTGCCATTTTCTCCTTAACGGTACATTGTAGGATCCCAATTTTTTAAAATTGTAGCTAATGAAATTCCCTATATTCTGAAAAAAAAACTTTTAATTATTCTTTTAAGAAGTCGTCTAAAACTGCAAATTACTAGATATAGAGGTGTAGTGAGTATTTTATCGTTATTATCGTAAAGGTAAGCATTAAAGATTTTTTTTATTTAGTGTAATAGAGCAAAGCTTCAAAATTTTTTTTAAATCAACTTGTTCTAACAAAAGTCTTCTAGCTAGATGACGTCATTATTCAGAGCCCTGACGTCATAAAGTATCGTTATGTAATGACGCCATCTTAAAAGCTCGGGCCCGTTATTCGGAAGTATACCCAAAAATTATTTGTTATTGTAAACTTTTTTTCAGAAAATCGGTTTTACCGCAAAATTAAAAAAAATCACATTTCGGGGCTTGTAGGTTCCAAACCCTGAAGCTACGAAAACTCTTTATAGCTTGTGTCAAGGGCCTGTCTATTATCTATCCAACAAAATCAAAACCGGGACCCCTTGAAAAGTTATGGAACCAAACATGATATTCCTTTTTTTGGAGGTCCCACTACCAAATCGTCTTTAGCTAGAAGAGGGGGCCGAGTCCAGGAAAGTGCTCATATAATTTTTTTGTTCCAATACTACCACCAATAGTGTGGTATATCGTCGATAAGCTATTTTGTGTCTACCCTGTATATAAGCTTGGAGTATATATATAAATTTTGACAGGTAGGGTGGAGATATTGCTATACTATAGAATAGATGCTATACTATAGTATACTTTTGCCCCTACAAGCTGCTTCCCTTTTTTTATAAGCTATTTTGTTGTCAAAATCACGCTGTGAAAACTGTTTTGCAAATAAAAGTTGTCATTAAAAGCTTTCAAGCTTTACAATATTCTTGGCAGTGTTATAGGCAGGAAAATTATTAAAAAGGCAACATATTATATTGGGAAAAAAATATGAAAAATAATAAATTGATTTATAGATATTATTTTAAGGTATGTTATATTTATATTTTGTTGATTTTAACCTAAATTGTGGGTGGAAACAACCTCATATAACAACAAATTCGCGAAATAAAAATGTTTTTCATATATTTGTGATACGCAAGTAATATTTGCATATCATAAATATATGAAAAACGTTTCATTCTTTCGATTCGTATATTCTACATAGCAATTTATAGGTGAAGATAATACAGTTTTACGTTTTGAAGAATAACCCCATTATTAATAATACGCAGCAAATATACTAATGAAATTTAATAGCGTTCACGAGATGACATTGCGTAAAGTTATTTTTTTAATTTTTTAAACATCAGGCTTAAAATTAATTTTTCCATCGTGAAGAGCCTTAATATAATTAATATAATTTTATACATAAAGTGGCAAAAACAGATATGTACTTACATACTTCACAAGATAAAAAAAATTTAATATGCACATATACATATAAATAAATCATCACAAAAATTTAAAAGCGAAATAAATAAAAGGCCGGATTCATTTATTTGACTACAAAATTCAAATATAAAAAAATATAAAATCATTCATTCTGAATAAAAAAATATGAATTTTTTATTGTTTATGATTATGCAAAAAACAAATTTTAAACAAATTGGTACTTGCCCAGCAAAAAACGTTTTATTTGACGTGATTTTGACTTACTATACTAGCAATGGGTTAGACAGAGATGGATATAGAAAATGCCGCCTACGTTTATATTTTACTTAAATTTTACGTCAAATGAACGTAAAATATTTGTTTGATTGGGTTTTTTTTTATTAAAACAAAAAGTTTTGACACGTTCGTCCACGTAGGTTAGAGGTACATCTGCATATATTATTAAACAAGTTTTACTTCGAGTGGTGAAAAAGGCTCTTATATAGAAGTCAAAGGACGTAAAACGTATTAAACACTACGCGGTAAAGTTTCACAAGATAAAAAAAAAAATTACAAAATGATAGTCATTGGTGATTGGTAAATTGTTAATTATTTTGTATGTAAATAATCTGGCCTATTCTAAACTCCGTCGTAATCGAATTTTTCCCTCGGACAGCCCAAAAGCTATTCTAGACTCCGACGGAATTTCAAAATTAATTCCCACGGAATTTTCTTATTCGGTACTCCGAATGAATAAAAAAATTTATATTCAGAAGCAAATAGTGTGTAGGCATTTTTTTAAATATAGAAAATAATATATGAAACTTTAGTATATTTTATGCAATTTATTTAATAATAGTGTAAACTGTATGTATACAGTATAGTTATTATAGAAAACATAAGGAAATAAAAAAAAGTTTATTAAAAAATTTAAAATAAGTTAATCACACAAAATGTAAGTAAATTCTTTTTTATGATTCACAAATAGTCGTGTTTTTTTTGTAGCCGCATTTAAATTTATTGGCAACAGATGGATTGGGCTGATATTTGGTAAACAAAATCATTATAGTGTTCTATAGTTAACTATGTCAGTGCTCCTCCATTATTTCCCAGACAATATAATCAAGTTTTCATCATATATGGCCATTCATCATTTCATCCAGACTACTAATTTGAATGTGTTTACCAAATATCAGCAGAATAAAATAGGGCAGAATAACTATTTTGTAATTATTGTGCTGCTTATTTTGTATGTAAATAATAATTAATTTTTCTTTTTATTTATTTATTTAACGTCCGTTTAATATTATTAGTTTTTTAAATATTCAAGTTTGGGCTAATTGGCCAAATAAAACTAATATTATTTTTTCATTAAAAATATAAAAGTTTATTTCCGACGTTTCGTCTAATTACTTAGACATCTTCAGGGAAAACTAAGAAATATGGACAATGTAAAAATATGGTAGCTCGAAACTTGCACTGACGTGCTCGAAATTGATTGTAGCTTCAACTCCAGAAAGTCCCCAGAAAAATACCTTATGCTAACTTCAGGGGGTCCGCTTAAAGTCGGACTTTTTTTTAGCTTAAAGTCAGATTCTGTAAAGTGTCATAATTTTGTATTTATATTGTTATAATACACTCCACTTTACCTTAACACTGCTTTATTAAAATTCCTAAAATATCAAATTATATTATTTCCCGCCTAAAAGTTTACTAATTTTAAATTATTTTATTTTCAATAATTATTGAAAATTAATAATTTAAATTACCTTTTGAAATTGATGCGTTAAGCATTTTCAGCTTGCGCGTGTAAAAAAATTAATATTAAAAATTAATAAATTAAATTTATTGGTGCAGTAAGCACTTAATTACATTCAATTATTTTAAGGCCTTCGCACAATTGGGGCTTTAATCGATAGCATTGACTCTTAACTTTTTTTAACCCTAGCGGAAAAGACAGACTTCGCACAATTGTAGCGTAGATTTTTTTTATATTTGTCAAATTTTCATAATTTTATGTGATTTTCCAGCAAGTTTTTGCCTTTCATCGCTAAATTTTTTTTTTTTTTTGCCAAGTTATTGCCTCCCAAAAAATGGATTTTTCACCAATTTTTTGCCTCCCTATATTAAAATAGTCTAGCATTGGCGTTAATTTGTCAACTTGTTGAATGCCAGCGCTGACGTTTTTTCCCCTGCTGGTATTCTGTTCGCTTACATTGATTTCCACATGTTGAGACTTTTTTAATTTAACACTATGGATTAAAGCCCCAATTTTGCGCCGGCCTTTAAGAGGTAAATTAATTAAAAAAGAACACTTACATTCAGAACGTTGCAGTGAATAGTTCAGTTATTCGGGTTTAATAAAATAAAAGTAATCAATAAAAAGATTGTATTCAAAAAATACAATATATATATATATATATATATATATATATATATAATTATAGTTATAATTTTTGTAAAACTATATTATAATATAAAATATAATAAAATCAAGAACTTGTTAAAAAAATAATAAATAAATTAAATATTGTGTTTCTTTTTAAATTATCTGTTTAAAAATTGTTACAATAATATCAATTTTTGGCGATCGTGACAGGACGGATTAAACAAAGCATATGTTTATCCTCCTTAAATATATATATCCTAAAATATTTCAAAGACCTAAGTTAAATAATATATATATAATATATATATATATAAAAATACTGGATAGTTTTCAATAATAAATATAGAATTACCAAAATATTTGTGAAAAAAAAGTGAACCAAATAAATTTTTGACGAAATCCATCTATAAAAAAGAGATGTTTTTCAACTCAGCTTTGATTATACATCAACGAAAACTCAGCTTTAAATCAACGTTAAGAGGCCTTTGCCGAAAAAGGAGGATAAGGTTTTACGCTGGAGCAGATAACTTGAGCTGTAATTATCGGATTTTGATCTGGTTTTTTTGCAAATGGTTGGTAATAGACTTACCTTTTACACTATGTAGATTTTTTTTTAACTTTTTGACCTAGGTTGTCTGGAAATTTAAAATGTTTTTTCATTTCCATACAAAAAAAACGTTGCGACCAAGATTTTTTCCACAGTTTTCATCCAATTTGGGTGAAATTTTGAAGACAAGTAGTCTTTATAAAATTAATCTACACTAGGCAGCCGGAATTTTGATTTTTGGCTCTAATTTTGATTTAGCAGCAATTATATTTTCAAACTTGATATGGAATAAAAACTAAACTAAAGAAAATAAATTCATAAAATTAAGTCATTTTTTAAATTTACTCTTTTCCCAACATTTTCTTAATTAAAATTTTCAAAAATAATAGAAAATAAGTTTGTAGGAGCCAAATTAAGGAAGTAACTTTTTCCAAAATTTTCTAAAAAAATACTAATTTGAAATTGTTATACAGAAAATAGTTCCACTAATTCCTAATAGGATCGTCGGTTGTAAACTGTTATATTCGCTATTATTTTTTGTAACTATATCTCTCTCGTTGTTCTCTATATCCTTTCTTATTTTGGGTATACATACTTTTTTTTTGCATTTTCTTAAACAGGTTTTAGTTATATGCAAATATTTTCACTTAAATTTTAAATTTCAATATTTTAGAATTTTTTCGTTTTCTATATTCAGAATATTTATAATTTTTTAGGGGTTTAATAGTTTTTTTGTTGAATGTGCTAAAAGTCTGTCGAGTAAGTTTAAAAACAGGATAAATAAGAAAACTCAATAGCATGTTTAAACGGGAATGTTATTTAAATTATAATAAATAACAATTTTTAATAAATAATAATATTTATTATAATAATCAAATGCATCAGTTCAGTATAAATTGAACTATGATTTTTTTTTCCTAAAAATAAGAAAAATATAAAAAGTATACTTTTTGGTATTTTCTTATAGATAAATTTCATGCATATTTTTATTTTAATTTGAAAATTTAAGAATTATTTATCTTTCCCTATTTTTGGGAAAAAAGGATATTTTTGGGAAAAAAGGATAATTAATTTATGAATGATTTGTTTTAGAGGTAACAAAAAATAAATATTGAAAATATGTTTTATAGAAAATTATAAAATTTATAGTATTAATCGCATATACAATTTTAATATTTTTATTTCTTTACAATTATTTGCTATTTGCCGTCATACCTCGTTTTTTCTTAGAATGAATTTGAAAAAATTTAAACACTTCTATTTAAATTTGATTTCAAGAATATTAATAACTTTTTTAAAGGTAAAAAAAGAAATATTGAAAATAATTAAAATATTTAATGACTTTTTTAGAGGTAAAAAAAGAAGTATTGTTTTATACAAAATTTTAAAATTTATGGTATTAGTAATATGTATTATTTAAAATTTTGATATTTAAGGTAGTTTACAATTGTCCATGTAAATAGTAGGACCAAAGAATCCATGTAAATAGTAGGACCAAATATAATATTTATATAATAATGTTATAATGTATTATAAAGAAAAAACGTCCTTTCTAGGACGACCAAAATTATTATTAAAAGAGTATATAAATAAAATAAATTATTCATATGTATATATTATGTAGCAAACATAAAATTTATACAAAAATCAAATCCATACATTTTTCTTATAATAAATAAAAATTCGCTAAAATTCAAACTTCACATTTTTTTACAAAAAAATACAAAATTTTCTAAAATTCAAAATTATTTTTTTATTGTACATAATTCTCATTCTCACAAAAAAGGCACACGCTTATTTGAAAAAAAGTGAGAAATTTTAAATACACAATTTGAGAAAAGTGTTATACCAAATATTAGATTTTATATGCAATAACTAAAATTGTGTGTGTGCGCTTTGTAAATTGTTATACACACCATGTATAGTATAACAAAACGAAGTATACCAGATATAATTTTACTTTTTGGGCAAAGGCCTCTTAACATCAACAACATCGAATTCAATTAGCAACATCTCATGAAACAAATTCTAACTGAACTTCAAAATTTAATTCATCATAAATCATCGCGGTTGAACAAAGATGAAACTAATGTAAGTCAAAAACAAATTCTTAATTTTTTTTATTTATCCAGAATCAATTGTATTAAAAATCTTACAAAACAAAAATTATTCAAATTTAAATTTAAAATTAAAAAAAAAGAAAAGAATATGTACTATCTTTTTTATAACCAAATATGTATCTAATTAATAAAAAAATCCATATTTTGTTTAAATTATTTTTCTTTACGATATGAATTATATAAATATTGTAAAACCAAAACAAAAAAAATTTTGTATTTTTAACTTTAATAACTATATATTATCAATAAAATAACATTTAAGAGCCTGTAAAATTTTTATCTTGTAAAAAAAAAAATTTAAATATAATTATATGTATGTGTAAAATTATTTTCGAAATAATACATAACAATATAAAACTTTGTCAATTGCAAACTAAATATATTTGAAAAAAAAAAATTACTGAAAAACAAAATAAATAGTTCAAAGAAATAATTACAATATTAGCTCTTTTGTGTATGAATACAAAAAAGCTAATCTTTTATAAATTATTAACAAAAATAACTTATGAGTGAATTAAATTTAGGAATTTCATTACGAGGAGCTAAACTAACAAGAAAACCTTCCACAAAATCAGTATCAGATTCAGAAAATAAATCTGATTTAGATAGTGTCTTTTCCAAATCCCTATTAATGCAACGTCCCCCACCATCTACAAGAAAAACAACAATAGTAGATATGAGCACAAAATCATGAGAAAGTTCCAATTCTAAAAATCTTAAAGAAAAATTAAATAACAAAGATCAAATTCAAAACAACGAAGAAATTTTAAAGCCTTTTGGGTTCTGATCCTCCACACAATCCTAATCAAGTTCTTACTCGAAACCTCGTGGTACCATGATCAAATATGACTGACAAATTCGATATCAATCAGGCTTTCAAAATGGTTCCGGAATTTAGTGGAAATTACATAGGTTCAAATTCATTTTAAAAAGACAAGTAGTATCTGGTTGACAGATTTTCTTGATGTTATTACATCAAAATTAACGAGCGTATAACGTAATACATACATACAGTGATTGGGAAACATTAAAATCTGCTTTAAATACTAATTTTTCGAAAATATGGACTGTACAACTTGTGCAGGCAGACGTTTTCTGTCTTGCTCAAGGATTTAAAGAAGATATATCTACATACATATATCATAAGAGTTGTTAATAATTTAAATGAAAAAACTGTATTAATTAGTTTTATAAATGGTTTACGCGAATCTATTAGGATTATTCTTCGAACTTCTCATCCCGATACTCTAATTAAGGCCGTCGATGTTGCTTTGGAAGAAGAAAAATTGGTTAAGTTAAATAATAATTGCAATTGCTCAATTTAAAAAATGTACTGCTCTTTTTGCAAATTAAATAATCATAATACAAGAGACTGGAAAAAAAAACTTCTAATGTTAATAAATCGTTTTCTCCACAACCTTATAATAACCAACATAATAAATCATTTCAGCCAATCCCAAAGTTTTCTACCAATTTCCAAAATAATAGGCCAGTAGTAGCGACAATTACACCCAGCGTTTGTAGATACTGTAAAAAACCTAAAAAAGCTTGTAATAATTCAAAAAAAGAAGAGAATAATCAAATTCCGGGAGACGAAAAATTCTGGTGCCCAAACCAAGCGAAAAATATCAAATAAGGCACCTAAATTCAAATTTAGAAACTCCAATATTATTAAATCCTAAAAAAATTCAAACTTATTAAATTCAAATTAACAGAATTCAAAATTTCTTAAATCAAATGCACAAACTTCAAAATTACAATATTTTAAAAATGAAAATATTCCGCAAAACAAAAAATTATCAAAACATTCTAAAATTGTAAAACCTATAGCGAGTTTAATAAAAAAATCTCAAGGAGTTAAAATCAAATTCAACTAAATTAAATTCTACAAAATCCAACAACAAATTAATACAAAAATTAAATAATAAAAAATTTAAATGCAAGAATCAATGCTGCGTAACAAATAAATCTTAAGTAAAAACTGATACTAACTTCACATAAAATCAAAATTTTTTAAGTCAAGAAAGTAGTAAAACTTAATCAAGCATAATAATTTTGTTTAATTAGGAATTTGTTTAATTAAAGCAACTGCATTAAATGATGATACAATCGTTGATTTATGTACAACTGAAATAAAAGGTATTACTGATGAACTAATTAATACTTTGGGAAAAGTTTCTTTGAAAAAAAATATATAATTCTGTCAATTTTCCAGTTACATTTCACATAGTAAAAGCTGATAATCCACTAGTACAAGATGGTATAATAGGGGAAAACTTTTTAGGAAAAACTAAAGCCGTAATGATTACAACAAAAATCAAGCTATATTTAATTTCAATGGCGAAGATGTCAAAATTTTTGTTGAAACAAAAAAAGTTAATATAGTTATTCCACATAGAACAGAAAAAATTATTAAATATGGTCCCATAAAAAATCAAAATGAAATTCTTGTTATACCAAATTCTAATTATAAAAACAATATGGGTTTATTAATAGCTAGCACTACAGTAAATCCCGTAAATGGTTATATTTTTATTAGTATAATAAATCCTAGTGAAAATGACGTTGAAATAGATGAAAAATAATCTTTTATTAGTTTAATAAAATTTAGTAAATACAAATCAAGTAAATCAGGTGAACATAGATTAAATTAAATCTAAACCATTTAAACCTTGAAGAAAGAAATGCAATTATCGATATATGTAGAGTTTAATCAACTTTTTTTTTCTCGAAGGCAATTCGTTAACTACTACAACTGCTGTAGAACACGAAATGCGAACCGATCCTTCAAAACCAGTAAAAATCAGACCTTACAGATTAGCGGAAATCCATAAAAGTGAAATAAATAAACAAATAGATTCAGTGCTTAAAGAAGGTGTAGTGAGAGAGTTCGTATCCTTGGAACTCGCCAGTGTTAGTTGTCCCAAAAAAAAATCGGATCCGTTGGACAGAAAACGTAGAGTTGTTGTTGACTTCCGAAAATTAAAGTGTTATCAGGATTACAAGGTATAAAATGTCTGGTATATCTTGATGATATAATCATCTACGGAAAAAAATTAGAAGATCATAAATTAAAAAGTGTTAAAAGCTTTACAAGATTACAATTTCAAACTACAGCCTGATAATTGTAAGTTTTTACATAAAGAGGTAATGTACTTAGGTCATGTTATTTCAGAAGAAGGTACTAAACCGGATCCGAAAAAGGTTCAGTCTGTTAATTCAATTATGCCACCTACCAATATTAAGCAATTAAAATCTTTCTTAGGACTTGTTGGTTACTATAGGAAATTCATCCCAAATTTCGCTACAATAGCAACTCCTATAAATAAACTTTTAAAAAAGGACACCATTTTTAAATAGGATGCTTTTTGCAATGAAAGTTTTAATAATTTAAAGCAAGCAATAGTAATAGTAAAGTAAGTCCAATACTTCAGGGGGTCTACTATGAAATATATGCGCGCGCCGCGCATATCTCATGCCTAATTTTGCTACTATGAAATAAAAATATTCGACGGCGGTCGAATGATTCGCCTTACTATGAACGTTCAATTGCCGCGCCTGCGCATTTTATGCACGGTCGAATATTTATATTCGAAAGTAAAATTTATGGTGGATATTTATTTTGGGTAGTTATTTTAAAATGTAAGCATTTCTAAATTAAAAAATAGATTTATTTAATGTGTAAATAAATTATATTAAATAAAAAAAAATTAATAAATATAGTTTAAATAAAAGTAACAACATTTTTTTATTTTTTATTTAAGGGTTTCAACAAATTCCAAACAATTTGAGTTATTAGTGGAGTTTTTAATAAAAAATTACGGCATTACTAAAAATTTATTAAATGCTCCTCAATATAAGGCAAAATGCAATAATTTGTGGTTGGAAATTTCTAATACGTTAAATAGCAATGGTCCTCCAGCAAGAATTGTAGATTTTATTTTGCGTAGATTTAATTTTGCGCATAATATTCGATGTGGGCGGCGGTCGAATAGTTTCATAGTAGCCCCCAGTATTCAAATTTTAATGAACCATTCTTGATAACGACTAATACTACACAAATACAAATAATAACACGCTCAAAGTCCAAGTCCAAGGACAAATCTCTTGACCAATCTATTACAGTAAATAAAGATGGTAATGTATCTGAAAGCAGTCCAATACTTGAATCCACTACTTCTTTGAATAATAAATAACAAAATAATAACACTAGTAGATCCAGTGGAAATAAAAAACCTACCTTTTGAAAACCATGACGCATTAGCAGGTGGTCACCAGGGAATCTGTAGAACTATACGTAGACAAAATTTAGACGGAAAAATATGCTCAAAGATGTGAAAAATTATATAACGATTTGTGTTGTTTGTCAGAAAAATAAAACGTATAATAAAAATAAATGTTCCATGGAAATAACTACTACAGCGAAACATCCATTTAAAAAAGTCGCTTTAGTTATAGTAGGACCTCTGCCAGAGTCAATTAATGGAAATAAGTACATACTAACGTTTCAAGATGACCTTACTCGGTTTATACAAGCCTTTCCTATTCCTAATCAAGAATCTTCAACTATCGCTGAATCCGCAAAGTAATGGTGCTTTAGAGCGTTCACATCGCAGCTTGGGTGATTATCTTGGAGTTACGTCCAAAGATCCTGATAATTAATTGGGACTCCTGGTTAGAGTACGCAGTTTTTTGTTATAATATAACACCTCACACCTCTACTAAATATACACCTTACGAAATCTTATTCGGATTTAAAGCCGAAATACCATCCGCTTTGTCTCAATCCATTCAACCATTGTACAATTACGATTATTACACTTATGAACTAAAAACTCGTTTACAATACGGTTACAAGCCTTACGTATGGTTAGCAACTGGGCCCGCAGCTGTGGTCTGAACTTTAACCCTAGTCAAACCGAAATGATGCTATTTACCACAAAAATCAAAATACCTGTGTTTACTCGACCTAAATTGGACGGTATAACACTGAATCTATCCTCCAAAGTCAAATACTTGGGGTTGATTTTCGACCCGAAGTTGAACTGGAGATGGAATATAGAGGAGAGAGTCAAGAAGGCCTACATGGCTTTGTACTCCTGCAAAAAAATGCTCGGAAAAAGATGGGGATTAAGACCTCGTATGATTTTATGGTTGTACCCTGCTATAGTGAGACCTATCCTCACCTATGGTTCGATAGTATGGTGGCCTGCCCTAGATAGGGATTATGTTCGTACCATGCTAGGTAGGGTGCAGAGAAGTGCATGTATTTGCATCACGGGTGCGTTAAGGACAACGCCGGGGGATGCCCTAAATACAGCACGCTCAGACTCAGAGAAAGTGGGTTCTGGCGTGAAAACCCCTACGGACATAGCCGTATTCTTAGCTCGCTAGCCAAGGAACTGCTCCCTTCGTCCACAGACTATTCCATCCCCCAGTTAATACTTAATAAGAACTTCAAGGTTACGATTCCGACTCGCAGTGATTGGAGGGCAGCAGGCCTTCTAAATGGGTTTGCAGTACTGTTCACCGATGGTTCAAAGATGGACTGTGGTGTAGGTGCTGGTGTCTACACAGAATCGCTGGATATAGCCCTTTCTTACAGACTTCCGGATAGCTCTAGTGTTTTCCAGGCGGAAATGCTGGCTATCTGGAAAGCCTGTTTATTGGTCAAGAACGACTCACTTCACTTCCAATTGCTAGCCAACCTTAAATGGGTGAACTTAGCAACATGTCTCACTTCACTTCCAATTGCTAGCCAACCTTAAATGGGTGAACTTAGCAACATGTAAAACATCCAAAGAAACATGGCCACGGTATTCAAGTAGGAGAACAGCTGATCTCCTGAAATACTCTCGTAAAAACATTGCCAGAATAGTTGCTGTGTTCACAGGGCACTGGCCAATCGGTGAACATGCAGCCAGACTAGGCATCCCCTTCCACCTATCCTGTCGTAGTTGTCAAAAATCGGACGAAAAGGAAACAGTAGTGCACTATACTTGTAAGTGCCCAGCGCTAGCCAGAGCTAGATACTGTTATCTCGGCAGTCCTTTTCTTAAAAACCTCAGCAGCCTAGCCGCAATACTACCATCGGATATGGTTCATTTCCTAAATGCCACAGGATGGCTGTAAACTACTTACCCTTCTTCCCATGCCTGAAATTGGTGGTTCACGAGTGCCAGTGGTAACAAAACGGCGCTATAGCGTTAATTGGAGCCTCCTGAACAGCTGGGTCAAGAGGCTCGCCACTTAAACCAACCAACCAACCAATAAGGTTACGACATTGTACGGAAAAATCATTTACAAAGAAAAATATAAAATAATGTATGATAAAAACGCTAAAGAAACGAAATTCAAAATAGGAGACAAAGTACTTCTAGAAAAGCAAAATAGAACTAATAAGAAACTAACTGCGGCATATAAAGGACCTGATATAAAATCATCAGTAATCAATAGCTAAAAAGTAGTACATAATAATCTCTTAAAATTATTCGTCGAGTAAAATAAAAATATGTAAACATAAATATATTAATTTCTTTTTTCTATTTTTTTTTATGGTATTCAAATCATTGTTTTTTTTCTGTCTTTTTCTTTTAGAACATTTATATTATTTTGCCATTTACGACTGACGTTCTCATTAAATTTACCACTTACGAATGCTGGTATTTAAACTGAAGAAATAGGCACTATAAAAAAGGTCTTAGCCGGTTGAAAATTTATTTTATCATACACCAACAATTCGACTTATTTCATATACAAGACACACAAACTACATTAATAACAAATCTAATTGAAAATCTTTATTTAACAAGTACAAAACTTAACAACAATTTCAATCTAATTAGAAAAGAGATTGATAACATTATTGACAAAATAGTCCTCAATCGTAATCTCACTTAAATCTAACATCTAATAATTAAATTTTTAAACAAAATCAATTCAGGAGTGAGAATTGGAGAGCCAAACCGTGCGGAGGTATTATTATCGATCGCGAAAATTTAGTATAATAATATTATTAGTTCTTGTAGTGTTAAGTAAAATAAAATATAGTATTACATATATAAGTGAAAAAAAAAGAAAAAAAGATTTAAAAAACTCAATAAAAAATATAAAACCACATGGTCAAATCATTAATGATAATTCAAACAACAATATCTCTGAAATTGAGAACGAAGACGATAATAAAATTGAATGCGAACAAGAAGGAGAAATGGACACACTTGATAGTATCAGCAATAACGAGGCTGATATTGAAGAGATAAATTTAATCGAAAAAATTCAATTAAATAATTCTCAAATGGAAGCTAACACAATAAAGAATAACACAAAATACACAAAACAAAATATTAATGATAATATAGAGCAAAATATTAGCTCTCAAAAAAATAATAATAATAATAATATTAATGAAACAGACAACAAAATATTAAAAACAAAATTACCACCTATTAATACCAATGGTCTGCATTTAATTCGGTATGAATAAAAGCTTTAATACACAAAATTAAACAATACCAAATTTCAAATAATATAATAATAATGATATATCACACAATCAAAGAAAAAAGCATTATAGTAACAAATGGCAAAAACTCAAGTGAAATAAATTTTAAGATAAATAATGGACTATTGCAAGGAACAATATTAGCACCGTTATTATTTTCACTATACACAAATGATATTTTCTTTTTAGATGAATTTAAAGATGCTTCTAATAATGGACTAACATTTGCAGACGATTTAGTCATTTATACCAGCGGAAAAGGGCCATCAGAAATTAATCCAAAATTACAAAATTTCTTTAATGAAATTAAAATATATTATTGTAAATGGAAATGCAAAATAAATTATTCAAAATGCGAATCAATATTATTCCGTATAAGCCTAGATAAAGCAAATAAAGATACAAAACTTAATTGGAGAAAGTTTAAAATTAAAATAAACAATGATACGGCAATAGAACATAAAACAGATATTAAATATCTAGGAGTACACCGGAATAATAGACTTAACTTTCAAACACACATAAAAATACAATTACAAAAAGGTAGAAATGCATTTATGGCGTCAAAAAAACTATTTTTTAACAAAATAATTTCAGGAAAAGTTAAAATATCAGCCTACAAAACACTAATAATATCGATCTTAACATATGGTGCTCCCATATGGTACAACGTTAGTGCAAGTGTAATGGAAAAATATAGATTGTTTGCGAGAAAATGTATCAGAAGCTGTATAAATAAATATAAAGATCCTGCACAAAATTTCACAAAATATTATTCAACGAAATATATTTAATCTAGCCAAAATAAGGAGAATCGATAATTTTATAATAAAAATAACAAGAAACTATTTAAAAAAAATATAAGATATAGAAAAAAATACAAATATATCTCATGTGTACTATCCCAATGAAAAATACTTCCAAAATAATCGACAAACAGGATCAAAATAATATCCCAATAATCTATCATATTGCAAGAAGAGCTACAAACACAAAAATAGAATATGATCCGACTTTAATAAATGAAATAGATCTAAATTTTAATATTAATGTCCCTGAAATTGATAATTTAAAAACAAACAAAGAAAAAGATAATATTTGGTCGTTAAATAATAATAGATAAAAAAAATTAAATTATATAAAATAATTAAATTTTAGGATTAAGTTTTAGGATTAAGTAAATAGTTTTTAAAAAAAAAGAAAAAACAATATAGAAAGATATAAGCAAATAAAAAAAAACAACAAAATAATGAAAGAAAGAAAAAACAACATAAACAAATACAAAAACATATATTTTAGAGAACCTTATATAAGGACACTATAATAATAAAAAAAAACGAAATAGTTTAAGCTTTAGAACTAAGAAATTGTAAATTTGAAAGAAAAAGAAACAATAAAGCTAATATTAAATCTAAAAAAAAAAAAAATTCATAGATTTAATACAAGAATCCAAATTAGGCAAATTAAATAATAATTATCTATGTTCTGAACTTTTTACAATCACGATTAAACATTTCCTTTCAATCTTAACAGGTTAAATTTAAGATGAATAAATAATATTGCTCATGTTGAACCATTACATAGTAATGAAAATCTCTTTATTGAAATAAGAATACCTCTTGTTTCGGGATCATATAATTTACATAAATTAACAAGTTTACCTTTAAGATATAATAACCAAACTTTTTATTATATTAAAATCAATGCAAATTACATAGCACTAGATGAAAATTTACAACAAAATATTTTTTTGGACAAAATTGAGCTAAACGATTGCGTTACAATCCAAGAAAAAGATTACTTATGTCGTCAAAATTTAGTACTTCATAATTTTCATACACAAAAACTAGACTTATGTCAGGAGAAAGCAAAACCTGACAAATGCGAATAATTCGAAACTTTTAAAATCAATCACGAATTATGGGTTAATCTTTTTGTTGTGAATTGAGCCACCCTGTGCTTCAATTCACAACGGAAATCAATAAAATTTCAAATTAATAAAATTAATTAAATTTTTAATAAAATTTAAAAAACAAAGTCTCAAATTACGAGTTGCTCGTGCACAGAGAAAAAATTAATTCAATAAATTATAATTTCTCTGTGCTGACAACGCGTAAAATTAATTAACCAATTGAATTGAAATTAATTTAAATTATTTTGGTGGAGAAGCTGATTGGTTTTCCAAAAAATTATTGGAAAGATTTTGGAAAACCAAAAAAGCTCTCCAACAAAATAAAATAGAAAGAAAAATTAAAATTTAGGCAGTTGATCGAATAAGAAATATGGTTCTTATTTTCAAAATCGAGATTAAAATTGTAAGGTCAGTCGTTGAAAAAAGGGTATTATTTCAAAATCGAATTTTAAATTGAAAAATATAAATCGGTTGTGAATTGAAAAGTATAGACCCCTGGTCAGTCTATAAATCAGTTACGGTGTATATGTTAAAATGGAAAAAATTTAAATTAGAGAAAAGTTAATGAAATAGTTTAATTAATAATAATTAATAAATAGTCGGAAAAAGAAAATAGATAATTTTAAAGAAAAAATATTACATTCATTTAAAATAAACTAACAGAGAAAAAAAATGAAATTTGTAATTATACGTGGAAATTAAAAGGAATTTTTATAAATAAAAACTAAATAAAATAAAATGTTAATTAAAACTTAAATAATTATAATAAAATTACAAAGTTAAAAAAGGTATGAAATAATTTCATTATTAATGAATAATTAAAGTTAACTATTGATAAAAAATTTAATATATACATTTGGATAACCAATATAAAATAAATAAATAAAAACAGTTTAATAAAGACAAAAGTATAATAATTGTATAAAAAACCAAATGTGTTTTATTTAGAAAAGAAGGTTTTTTTAAAAAAGGTTAGAAAAGGTGATATAAAATAATAGAATAAAAATATAGAACATCTAATGATTATAAATATTAATAAGCAATTAATAAGTAATTTCACAACCGACAATGTAAAAAAAAATTATAATTAATTTTTGTTATCAGTCTTTTTTAAGTGGATTTTTTTTTAATTTTGTCATTTAAACATAGAAATCTGTAATTGTGTTTGTGAATGATTAATAATATTAATATATGAGGGAAGAAAATTGGTAAGGGTGGTAGTGGGTGAAAAAACGCTACCACTACCAGCGATAAGGGAACGCGAGAATTTGCTTGATATGACGGCGGGCTGTTGTTGTCATATCGGTCAAGTTTGTTATAGTTCAGGGTCATTTTAATAAACAGTGTGTAAAATTGAATGATAAAGAGAAAGAGAGAAAGAAATTATTATATTACAGTAGAACGTTGAAAAAATTTATGAAGTAAAAAAAAAAGTATAGAAAAATTTTCTGTTAAAAAACTTAAATAAATAGAACTGTTCCCAAAATTTAATAACTCATTTAAAACTTTTAAAAAATATTTCAGACGTATTTTTGAATAGCATGGAATTTGTGAAACATTTGCCGCGCGCTCAGCACGGTCTAGCACATGTAGCGCTGCAAAATGCCGCACTAGGTAGAGCAGTAAAAATTAAATAGCTGTTTAGTTCAGTAAACTTTTCGCTAAATATCCCTTACTACTTACTATACCCCCACTTTATTCAATATTCCTGTCAAAAAATTTGCTGCTCTCCTCTAATCTAGCATAAATTTTTTCTGCTAGATAAAACTTAATAAATATGTCTTCCCCCTCTATTTTTTTATAGCATCTCCTGTTAAATCTAAGATTTTGCCAATATTTCATGGGATTTGAACTCCTTTAATTCCATAAACTGAAAAATTATAAATTGTGGAGTTATGAAACCCACTAAGTGGGTCTGCACTGCACCTCAAAATAGTCATTGAAGTAGTCGCGTCACGTGAATTTCGGCTTTATAGAAACACGATTTTATGAACCAAAAATCATACTTTATTTCTTGCATTTTAAAAATATTAAACATTTTTGATTTGACTGTCGTCTGTCAAATTGATGAAGTACAATGGACAATCTAATTTCTAGATTAAAATAATTATTATTTTTTGTAAATATATAATTTTTAAAATTTTGCGTCGTAATTTTTGAAATTATTAATGTACAAATTCATGTAGATACTATAATTATTTTTCACGAAATTAAATAATAATTATTTATGAAATTGCAAATAATATAAGCTATATATGTCAGTATGTGTTTAATATTGTTTTCTCATAAATTTACATAGTGTCCACATGGCTCCGGGAAAACCAGTCAAAAACATTTCAGTCAAAAAAAAAGGAATTTCAGTCAAAAATAAAAAGGCATCTGGGTCAGAATAATTTTTGACTGAATTGCCTTTTAAGAAGGAAATTCAGTCAAAAAACTGAAAAGGAATTCCAGTCAAAACCGGCTCAGGGAAAACCAGTCAAAAACATTTCAGTAAAAAAAAGGAATTTCAGTCAAAAATATAGGAAGGCATTTGGGTCAAAATAATTTTTGACTGAATTGCCTTTAAGAAGGAAATTCAGTCAAAAAACTGAAAAGGAATTCCAGTCAAAACCGGCTCAGGGAAAACCAGTCAAAAACATTTCAGTAAAAAAAAAAAAATTTCAGTCAAAAATAAAAAGGCATCTGGGTCAAAATAATTTTTGACTGAATTGCCTTTTAAGAAGGAAATTCAGTCAAAAAACTGAAAAGGAATTCCAGTCTAAACTTTTTGATTGGGATTCCTTTTGGATTTATTGACTGTAATGAGAAATAACTCATAAGAGCAAATATTATTACTTTAACAGGCCGTCTCCACTATCCATGACCGATCCGTTTCCGTTTCCATTTCCATTTCCATAGCCATAGCCATTTCCATTTATGGATTTCCAAACAAAAAAACTGGGCTTTTCATGGACTGAAATATTATTCGAAATATCATTGAAATTTGTATTATATTTTTATTTTCAACGTGTAAAATAGTTTTGTATTGGTAATATAGAATATTGGGAATACAGAACGAAAGTCAATTAATAAATTAACCACAATATGAAACCTAATTTACAAATTAAACCACTTTCCGCCATTTTATTTTTGACATATTCGTTCATAAACTTATCCATAAATGGACGTCCATAAAGTTTGCCATTTATGGAATGGCTGATGGACGAGTGGTCTCCATTATCCATAATGGTTTCCATTTCCATTTCCATTGCCATTTATGGACAACATTATGGATAGTCGAGACCCTGTGTAACTTGCAAGGAGATGCTATATAAAATAAAATATGTCCGAATGTTTTGTGGGGGGAAAAGAGATTTTTCATACAATTTCGTCAATATCAGGCAATCTGACAGCAAAATTACATACAATCTGAAAATTTAAACAAAAAAAATGTGAGGAAACAGCTTGTAGGGGCAAAAGTATACTATAGCATCTCCTGATATTATATACTCTAAGCTTGCATTATAACCATAATGCTGTACATAGTACATATTATGACAATACACGAAATAAAAATCGTTACTTTATAACTTTATTTTAATTATTTATTATAAATATATATATATATTATAAATTTAAATATATCACAAATATAATGTAAATATAAATATAAATATATAATATAGTATATAATAATATAATATTAATATATAATAATATAATATATTATATAATATATAATATAATAAATTATATAATAATATATATAATATAATATATAATATATATAATATATTTTTTTTATTAAATAACTGTTGATTATATTTATATATATTTATATTTATAAATTTATTTTTATATTTATATTACTCCTATTATATATTTTATTATATATTATATTATATAATATTATTTAAATTATATAATATTTAATATATTATTATATTATTATATACTATATTATATATTTATATTTATATTTACATTATATTTGTGATATATTTAAATTTATAATATATATATATATATAATAAATAATTAAAATAAAGTTATAAAGTAACGATTTTTATTTCGTGTATTGTCATAATATGTACTATGTACAGCATTATGGTTATAATGCAAGCTTAGAGTATATAATATCAGGAGATGCTATAGTATACTTTTGCCCCTACAAGCTGTTTCCTCACAGTTTTTTGTTTAAATTTTCAGATTGTATGTAATTTTGCTGTCAGATTGCCTGATATTGACGAAATTGTATGAAAAATCTCTTTTCCCCCCACAAAACATTCGGACATATTTTATTTTATATAGCATCTCCTTGCAAGTTACACAGGGTCTCGACTATCCATAATGTTGTCCATAAATGGCAATGGAAATGGAAACGGAAACGGAAACGGATCGGTCATGGATAGTGGAGACGGCCTGTTAAAGTAATAATATTTGCTCTTATGAGTTATTTCTCATTACAGTCAATAAATCCAAAAGGAATCCCAATCAAAAAGTTTTGACTGGAATTCCTTTTCAGTTTTTTGACTGAATTTCCTTCTTAAAAGGCAATTCAGTCAAAAATTATTTTGACCCAAATGCCTTCCTATATTTTTGACTGAAATTCCTTTTTTTTTTACCGAAATGTTTTTTGTTGGAACCCAAAAGGCATTCTAGTCATAAAAAAATTGAACTGAAAAAGGGCTTTTCAGTCAAAAAACTGAAAAGGAATTCCAGTCAAAAAAATTTTGACCGGAATGCCTTTTTTTTTACTGAAATTCCTTTTTGAAAAGGCATAAAATTTGTATGAAATTATTTTTGACTGAAATGCCTTTTTTTTTTTACTGAAATGTTTTTGACTGGTTTTCCCAGCCCCTGTCCACATCGCATAATTTAAATTTTTTATTACTTTGTTGTAAAATTAGAACTAATGCCAGGTTATATGTTGTATCAAAATCAATATATTTAAAAATTTCATGTAAAGATAAATCTACTGACAAATATTTCAATCATTTCTTTGTCATTTTTAATAATACTGTTAAGTTTACTAAATATTACTGTTCTAAATGAAAAATATATATATATGTATACTAAATCTTCTATTACATATAAATAATCTTATAAACTAAAACAGGAAAATTTGAAAATGTTAATTTGTTTCATATATCTTTATAAATAAAATTTGAAAGATTCGTACTAATTACTGCAACAGAAATTTTACATAAGTTTTTTTATATGTTATAATACACTCCACTTTACCTTAATTACCTTAACTTTACCTAATGTAAAACTACATTATAATATAAAATGTAATCAAATCGAGAACTTATTAAATAAATATAATAAATAAATCAAATGTTGTGTTTGTTTTTAAATTATCTAGTTAAAAATTATTACAATCATAACAATATAACCTACAAACACCAAATAAAAAAATATATTTTTCAGAAGGGCTTAAAATATTATTAATTATTAATTAATAATTAATTACATCCGATAATAATATTAATTATTAATTAATTATTAATATTTAATAATTAAAGTTAAATTTTATATGGAAAATTTAGTTTAGCAAGAGCAGCGTACTAGGCTTTACTATATAATTCGAAATAAAAATAACATTATTATTGAAGTAAAATCTACTACTTTTTCAAATAATTTCGATACGATATCAATCGATTGTCGTAATTCCAATTTTTTATTTGGAGAATCGTGATTGAAATTTTTTGTCATTGAAATACGATTTAAAATTATTATGCTGCCCATACACAACAAAAATTGGTTGTACAACTTCGTTTGTAATCATCAAAATGGTTCTAAAAATTTGAAAATTGTATCGTGTTCTACAGTAGAAAATAAAAACAAATTCGATTGTTGTAGAAAAAGTTGTAACGTGTGTGGGGTGGTCTGCCGAGAAGTTGGACGATTATATAGTTGTACAAGTACAACCAAGTTGTATTGTGTATAAAATATTATTAATAATTTTAATGTTTATAATTCTATTCTATATTATAATGCTTCCAATACACAATACAACTTGGTTGTACTTGTACAACTATATAATCGTCCAACTTCTCGGCAGACCACCCCACACACGTTACAACTTTTTCTACAACCAACGAATTTGTTTTTATTTCTACTGTAGAACACGATACAATTTTCAACTTTTTAGAACAATTTTGATGGTTACAAACCAAGTTGTACAACCAAGTTTTGTTGTGTATGGGCAGCATAATAATTTTAATTTAATTTTTTTTTTTTTTTCAAGTGTCAAAATACAAAATTTACAAGCGCTTTAAGTGCTTAGATGGCCGAAATTTGGCATCTAAATTAAAAGAGCCACTAAAAGAGATCTAACATCTCGTGAAACACAATTGGCGTTAAAAGCGCATCTAAATCACTAGAAGCGCTTTTAAAACTCTCGTGAAACCGGGCATTGTAGTACTAAAATCGTTTTTATCTAGATGCGATTTTAAGCTATTTTCGTGAAACCGGGCATTAGTGTGTTAAAAATAAATATTATTATAATGCCCGGTTTCTCGAAAATAGCTTAAAAGCGCATCTAGATAAAAACGATTTTAGTACTACAAGTCATCTAGATATGTTGAAGTTTCACGAGATTTTTGTCGCTTTTATTTAACCAAAATTCTAATAACTGAATTTTGACAGAAATTACTCAGAGAAATATTACGATTTGACAAAAATTACTCAAAAATATAAAAGCATATTGTTCAGTGTCAATTGAAAACATATGTTTTAAAAATATTATAAATAATTTTAATGTTTATAATTCTATATTATATGCTTCCCATACACAATACAACTTGGTTGTGCTTGTACAACTAGTCGTCCAACTTCTCGGCAGACCACCCCACACACGTTACAACTTTTTCTACAACCAAGGAATTTGTTTTTATTTTCTACTGTAGAACACGATACAATTTTCAAATTTTTAGAACCATTTTGATGGTTACAAACCAAGTTGTACAACCAAGTTTTGTTGTGTATGGGCAGCATAATAATTTTAATTTAATTTTTTTTTTTTCAAGTGTCAAAATACAAAATTTACAAGCGCTTTTATTGCTTAGATGGCCGAAATCGGGCATCTAAATTAAAAGAGCCACTAAAAGAGATCTAACATCTCATGAAACACCATTGGCGTTAAAAGCGCATCTAAATCACTAGAAGCGCTTTTAAAACTCTCGTGAAACCGGCATCATTATAATTGTGAAAAACTAAATATACTGAAATTTAAAATAGTCAAATTAAATTAAAATTGGGACATTAATTCTATTATAGTATCCACTTCGGCTGGTAGTAAAATATCGGACAAAATTGTAGATGACAGCGATGTGAAAATCAGCTAATTGCCAAAATTAAATGTAAATAAATTAAATTATTTTGATAATTTAATCACGTAGATACGTACTAAGACAGGATTTTAGAGTTTCAATTGATTTCTTCACTTCGGGTGGAAATTCGTTTAAATTTTTATAAATTTTTATTAATAATTTAATTTTTGTATAAAAAGTGCAAAATGGATATTGAAAACACATTTCATACGTTTTTCTAAATAGTAAAAATTACACTCGAACTTACAAACATTAAATTCAAGTTTAAATAAAAAATAAAGAGAAAAAGCCATTTTATTATATTAATTAATATTGGGTATTGGTCACTAAAGTATTCATACAGCAAAAATGTGAAATCCGTTGACATAACCGAGTAAAATAAATTTTTACCCACTTTTTAATACCCTACCCGCCAAGCATTTAAAAGTAAATTTAATACCCTACCCGCCAAGCATTTAAAAGTAAATACTCCGAACGAAAATGTAATGTTAACGTAAAGTTTTTTTTCTACTATTTCAAGTGTACGCTAAATTCTTTACAATCAGCAGCTGCAAATGTTAAGTTTACGAACGCCTAAAAAGTTACGAAAATTTCTTAACCAAAATGTAACGTTGGCGTACACATAAATTGTATACGCTAAATTCCGAATGAAAATATAAAGTTAATGTAAACTTTTTTTTCTACTATTTCAAGTGTACGCTAAATTCTTTACGGAAATGTAAAGTTTACGAACGCCTAAAAAGTTACGAAAATTTCTTAACCAAAATGTAACGTTGGCGTACACATAAATTGCATACGCTAAATTCCGAATGAAAATGTAATATTAATGTAAACTCTTTTTTTCTACTATTTCAAGTGTACGCTAAATTCTTTACGGAAATGTTAAGTTTACGAACGCCTAAAAAATTACGAAAATTTCTTATCCAAAATGTAACGTTGGCGTACACATAAATTGTATACGCTAAATTCCGAA